>JABASD010003953.1:0-17416 GCA_019776165.1 Pogonognathellus flavescens | reverse complement strand
TCCCAATGCAAATGTTGGTGGTCTTCGCTTTCAAACATCAGCGACATTCACGTAATGTTACTGTTCAGTATTTCGAATCAAATATTTGTGGATGAACTGCCAGAGTAGTTCTTTTAAAAGGTCATGAAGGGGTAAACAGATTGGTCCCATTTTTGAACTTAGCCTCATACGGGTCTTATGTGGGTCCTCCATTGGGGTGGGGGGTCACAGGGTGCCCGGCAACCACACCTCCCCTCACTTCGGGCGCAAATACCCGATTTTTTATACTTTGGGCCCACCTCCCAACCATTTGTGACCCTCCCAAACGGAAATCCTATTTACTAGTTACGCGCCTGAATGGATGCTACAACTTGGAACTTACCGATCGTTCTATGCTTTGAGATATCAATTTTATGTTGGGTTAAAAGTTATTGAATGGCCATGTTGGAATACCTCGAAATATCTACATTTCTATAGTCAATTCTTCATTGGTGATGCCTTGTAGAATTTATACACAATGTAATATTAAAATAGTCTGTGTTAAATATCAATTCACCCCATTTTTGGTCATGCAAGCGAATTAAATTCATTGTAAATCATTATATGTGTCAAATTGTAACAAAACCACTGACTATCCATGTTCTAAAAATATATTGAAATGGTCCGAGAAGCTTTCAAAATGTTTTAAATTGTTTCATCATCTGGGGTATCCCCGAGCGGATCTCCGACCTTTTTACCTTACGTATTTCACATAAGGGCTTGGCTTATCTTAATTTATTTTTGGAAACACTCATGTCGGAAACTGATAAAATCATATTCAGTTTAATTAAGAACAAGATTGGAAAGCATATAGTGACTTTATATATATATGTATAATTTATACTTATACACCAGTCTCTCCAAATTATAACAGAATCAAGGCAACAATAATGTAATCACAATAATCCAGGAATTAACTTAACTTTGTTATCACAAACAAACAAGTTTAATGCTTAGCCACTTTAATGTCAAGTTTCACATCAGTGAAATAAATCCAAGTGTCATACTATCATTCATTTGCAACTGGGATGTCATTCTTACTTTAACATTTACCTTGCATGGATTCGTTGTACGAAATTATTAAAATATTACATTATACATTCAATTAAGTCAGTTGTTCTGGTAAATGTGAAAGTGATACAATTAAAATTCAAAATGTTCGAGTTGAATTACAAAATAATTGTGTTTGTGTGCCTTTTAGTTGCATTCCCATCAACAGTTGTCTCTAACAGCAGGACGAATTCGGGAATTATCAGGAGCCATGAACGAACCACTTACAGTTAGTCTTGTAAAAATATTTGATGTTAACACAATTATAATATTGAACGTTTTTGCTACGCCCTATTTAATAATTTAATACTGTCAGGTTCAATAATCCCTTCGATTTAATGTTTGAGCGGAGTTATTATATAATCTATAAATATAATTATTGTAGATAACTGTGGGGGTGTCATTGTAGCAAAACTTGACCAAACCGTCGTTATAGAATACAAACTGGATGAAGAATACGACAATGATGAGTTTTGTGTGTGGGAAGTTCACAATGACGATTGTATATCAACGTTGTACACGAAAACACAAAGTGGTTTTGAGGTCGGATATGACTATCTTCAGATTTCTGTTTTCACTTACCCTAACGTTGCACCAACTGGCTACCGTTTGATGTAAGCAATTTTGTACTTGAGACTTTGCTATTATTTGGCAAATTTATAAGTGACGAACTAAATCCTTTTCTTTGCGTTTAGGGGGAAAACTACAGGTATGGAACAAATTAACACACGTGGCGAAATTAACTTCGTCATATTTTCGACCGATTACTCAAATACGGGTACTGGATTTAGATTGGAAATTGTGGGGTATGAAGAAAGAAATAGCCTTCATTGGCACGACGATTTCATGTCCTTTTCACCAATTGGATCTACGACACTAAAGCCATACCCTGGCAATATGTACCAATCATTCGTCATAATACCGAAGCTAAAATCTGTTCAATCACTTGAACTGAACGTAGAATATTCCCTGGGAGCAATGTATTATGATCACATTAATGTGTACAGTATGGAACGGAATGGACAATCAATTAAATTCAGGCAACTTGCCGATCTGTAAGTCCTATATTCTTATTATGTCAATTTTTGCGTACTGTCTGAATAAAAATATTATTTTATTGTGTATTTAGTTTGTATGGAAATGGCAGCGTTTCATTTGAAACGGTTTACTACACAAATTTCATTGTCCTTTTTCGTGCTGAAAGTTTGGAGACTCCTACATGGGGTGGTATAACCCTAACTTGGCAAGCACCAAACAGTACCACCGCTGACTAGTACCTGCTCTACATACTTACAAGATTGTTAAACACTTTGGCCAATCGTTTAGGAAATAGTTTTGTGAATGGAAATCTGTTCAACTGTTAGTAAGAAAGAAATACTTCATTAATTTGATACTATAACAATACATGTTCAATTATATATTCTGTGTGATAATAAATAAAATTGTGTATTAATTTAACATTTCATTTTAAATTAATTGACATCTAGGCATTTACAAACATTGTCTCTTGCAAAATTGACAAATAAACAAAGAAATTGACCTTAAAATTCCCAAAATAAAATAGTTCTTTAAAATTTACCTTGTTATTAGGTCTGATTCTGAAACACTAAGTATTAATACTCTCATTTATGTTATTTTTCTCATTGTTGTCGAAATGATATTTTTATAAAATTTAAAATATAGAGTCTTACTTGAAGAAAAACAGGTAAAACAGCGAGCTCATAATTATAAAGGTGATAAGTAGAGGCGAAAACTGTAATTGTGATACACATGACACATGTAGTCGGCGAGTCACCCAAGTATGTTTGTGAATGGTTGTAATCAAAAATATCTGTAGGCGATTGTAAAGTCTGAAGCCAAATCAATCAATAATAATAATAATTAGTATGCTAACCCTCATTTAGCAAATTCTGATCAATCACAAAAAAAAAGATTATTCATATTGGTATGTATAGGTAAAAGAAGTAAGAGAAATACATATAGTAGAAAATTTTACTTCTGTTGTGATAACTTTATTTTTTAATAAAATAAAATATAATAAGTGAGGCAACAATTTAGTGGCTGTATATTAAATACACGTTTATAACGAACAATACAACGAACCGAATGAATGAACAACGATAAGATTTACACATTAAATGACGCATGTACGAGTGAGCGGATGCATCACTTTTTGATTCCATGCAGGATAATTTTATGGCATCGTTGTTGTAATTTTATTCTCAACAACATAATAGGTAATGTAGGTAATTTTAGGTGATGTAAGTATTATCTACCTTAGATAAATTGTTGAAATTTGAAAACCTAAAAAAGTGTAAATAAAATAATTCCTAATTATTTCTATAATTGAACAATTTCTACTTTTGATACGCATGCCATAATTAAAGCAGCAAAGCTTTGAACTTGAAAGCAGCAAATTAGAGCCAGTTGAATACTACATTTTGTTCTTCAGATATAAAATTTGTTATGACATACTTTTTACGGAAGAAGATAATATTATTGCAGTAGATTGACTATTAGCATTACTAGGTGCATATTACAGTAGTACACGTGGTGAGGTGTTAAAATATTTCTGTTTCATCAAACAACTTCTCATGTATTTTTGCTGAGATTTCTTGATCTGGTTTTACTTTCCCAATAAGCAAAAATGAATCATGTGCGTTTTGTTATAATATTATGTCGTTCTATTTATCTTCTTCTAGCAATATAATTAAGTGTGTATAGACTTCAAACTATAGACAGTATTTTATTCCACTGCGTCATTCACAACATGTATAAATAAATGTACCTATACCTATTATGTAAGTGTAGTTGCTAATTACTTCTACTAGGTATATTAAAAAATATAAATAATAAATGGAGAATCTCAGATTACATTTGACATGTTAACCTTGGCATTTCCTCAATAATTTTTTATGGCAAGATAAGACTTGGTTCTTGCTAAACTTATACATTATTTGTAGACAATCCTCTGTTACTTGTGTAATTTATACAACTAAAAAATGTATAAATAGAATAAGCAGCTATAAATATCTTAGTCTGCAAAATTTTTGCACAAACCGTAAAAACCGGTTTTGCTTCGGTTGTTGGTGTTATACTTACACTCTCTTTGTATGTGTTATGTGTATCTCTTCACCTAACTTTACAATTCTGATAATAAAGGAATGCTTAAATCTAAACGATAAAATATGCTCTGTAATACTTGTTATATTCCGTCATTCCGTCAGTATTGTTGTAATATTATGTGGAATTGGTATTAAATAATAAATCCTTTCACAAGTTCTATATTATCCAATTAATTAAATTCTGATATTTAATGTGAAAAACATATTTTGGATCATTTCTCACTCTCAAATTTTCATTGAAAAAAACTGTGTGAAATGAAAATTATGGTGAAACAGAAATCTCTTTTCGACGGTTAGGGCAATAGTTCCATGTATATTTAAAGTACATCCTTTCATTGTAAGTATGATTCATTGTTGTTTTGTGTTGTTCTGTTTATACATCGAACATAAACTAATTAGTATTAACTTCCATTAAAATTTTCAATTTGTAGTTCGTGTGAACTCGTGTTAGGAAAAACAATTATGTAATTTATTGTTAACAGACTTGTTTATTCCGCCAAATTTCCTGATTTCTTAAGCAAACATTCCCATAGACATACATAAATGCCTTCATACTTTATAAAATTGGATTTTAATTCGTAAAATGTTCACGCATCTGCTTACGTACAAATATAATTTGGCAACCCGAAGAAACAAAACGTTTATTGTGCTGCAATAATAATTTACCAATTAGGTACCAACTTTTTTTAAAGAAACACATCAAAAATCGTTGTAGTAATTTGGCAACGGTTATAATATGTAATACTGCCGTGATGTAATCGGGATTTCAAACAATTATTTCGACTAGCAGTGTAAAGCTCAACATAGCATTATTCCACAAATTATTATATGCGTTTTAAATATGAGTCATAGTGCAGTTTGTAATTCTCTTTATTTTTTAGAGTTTGGAACTTTATTCGTAAGCATAAAAGTGTAATAAAGTAATTATGTACCTACGTAAACCGAAAACGTAAACAACAGAGTTATTACCAGTAAAAATTTTAGCGTTCGATGGCAGATGGACATTTGACGCTTTAATCGATGTGAAAAATCCAGGAGTTCGCAAGCTCTGACGTGTGGCAAATATTATAATGCTTTAATCGTGATTTCCGTTCATGAAAAGTTTACATGAAGTCGCAATATAAAGACTGGTGCGACTTTCTTCGGACATATAAACAACGGGGAGCTCAAACTTTATCTCAGTTTCATTCTAACACTTGAAAATCAGAAAACATGGACATTTACAGAATTTTAGAGTTGACTGACGACCAAGAGGCAAAACTTACACAGTTTGCTGCCCTTGTTGAAGGTATTTTGTTTTTTTTAATTTGATACATATTTTTAATTTTGTAATATTTTTAGATTTTTTGAATTTTTCAATCGATATTTAAAAATGGTGTAAACAAAAATGAATTTTTGATAGCACTGCAAGGCAGGAATGCGAATATTTATCTAATAAATGAAAAAAATTGTATGAATAAAAATCACAAGTTATTTTTATATTGTAATATTAACTTGGTTTTTAGAAGCGGGGATTGTGACTGACGAGGACTTGGAAGAATTCAATTTGAAGCGTTCGGATGATGAAATCATGAGGGAATATCTTCTCAGATATTTACGATACACAGATTTCGATGTTGATGAAGCATTCAGAGTAGCCAAAAAATCTTTCAGCCTCAAAAACAGAATCAGAGGCACTGAACTCGACTTTTTCAAAGTTCCTTTTGATAAATACAAACAGCACTACGATTCTGGAATAGCTGAGATTCTAAAACACAGGGATCCACATGGAGCAAAGATTATTTGGGTCAGAGCAAAAAATTGGAATGGAAGTGCAACAGACGAAGAAATTAAATCATACATGGCTGCAGCTTTTCATTACATGGACGAAGGTTTATTCGACGTGGAGAATCAATTAAAAGGAGGAAGTGTTATTGTCGACCTGTCCAATTTTGGAATATGGAAAACTGCCAAACTTATATCTATGTGCTCTTTGGACAGAATCAAACTGGCCAGTGCTTTTTTCCAGGTAAACAACAATTACTTTAAATAATTTATTTTTTACACTAATAATGGTAGTACTTCAAGATAGGTAATTGATTTTAATTTTAATTCAGGGTTCATATCCAGTCAAGATACAACAAGTTCATTTGATTCACATTCCGTTCCTTGCCGTGTCATTTTACCAACGTGTTGTGAAATATTTCCTTAAGAAAGGACTTAGAAACAGAATTTTCCTTCACTACGGTGGTGCTGATATTCTTAGCAAATATTTCGACATGAAAAAATTGCCAAAGAGTTTAAAAGGGAAACTACCCGATGAAGACGCAGTAGATTACCAAATCTTGGAATCGCTCATACAACGAGTCGCAAACAAATAAGCATCTATCTGCTCATTGTTGATTGAATGTAATTTTAAATTTTGTAATCTCGATATAATTTACAGTAATTTCGCGTGTTTTCGTAATTATCCGTCGGCTTGTTTAAATACAAGCTGAATTTGTATAATGTAGTTACTGCTAATAAACTGTCGTCACCATTTCTTAACTTTTCTTATATGAATTCGCCTTCGACTTCTACCTTTTTATTTTAAAATTAAAGGGTTAGTTATTAGTGCGTTCAAATTATTCCACTGCACAAATGATAAAATATTAAATACTTGTGTATCAACCAGCTATTAATGCAAAAATGCTTTATATGCACGCAGCTTAGCATTAAGATTTAAGTAATGAGTACCAAGTCCAATAAGTGCATAACATACGTTACACAATTTTTTAATAATTTGTTGTTGAGAATTGCAATTATGGTGCCAAAAAGGTGTAAATTAATAATAATATTACATTATTTACATCGAATAATACTTACGCAGTAAAATAATGTTATTACCATGCAATATAATTTTTATTGTAATATCTTTTAGTATTGTCATAAAATTGAGCAATATTTCTATCATGTGAGTACTAAAATAACTAAATAACTACCTATGCAATGCAGATTCTGAATCAGTATAAATTGATAAGGCTAACTAAGTGTAAGTTTCAACCCATTCATCACACATTTTGAAGTTTTTATTTAACATACAGTATAAAGCAACGGATACCGCTTAATAAGAAAAGCTAGCAACCGAATGTGTCACTAATGTTGGCAACATGACGTATTTTATACTCTGCTTCCATGAAAGGCCCTGACGAGCGAACAGAAGGAATAACATAATAATAGGTGGCTGAAAAACTTGGAATGTAGAATCTTCATTCTAAAACGGCGGATTGTTAAATTTTTACTACTGTACAATTTGAGTTTTAAAGCCCTACTTCAAAAAAGCAAAGCTTCGAAATAAGGTTTTCTGCACCCATTACTACAAAATACATGCAATTTTCGTAATTGCTGTAAAATCTGTTGCAATGAGCAGCTAAACTGATTCTAAACCGACGTTTACATAAAATAAATTAATAAATACCTTTACCTATGGTAATTTCTTAGTGTATATTTATTGACGAACACAATACATCACTGACATGTCCACAGTATTCAATATAGGTAAAGAACTACATATAATATAATTCCACTATATTATTATACATATGCCATAAAGTCTGAAGTACATAACAAATGACTTTTACATGATGCCATTGTCCTATACAATTAGAAGAATGATAGATACTAGCCTTATAAAATAATGCCTGATCCGCCTTGTGTCCAATTTATTTATTTTAGAATAACAAAGCCATTTTTTCAATACAATTTAATCAGTAGGGAGTTCACTTCTGACAGTGCTACTGTGACATAAACAAAGACCAAAAATTAATCGTAAAAACTAACAGTTATTTCTTTACTGAGAAATCTATGTAGTCATGTTGTCCACACTGTACTACAAGAACTTGTTTCGAATAGCTTTAATGTCTTACTTGCTCAGCGTGTTTCCCTATAAATTTGACAAAATTACAAATTTGTTCAAAACTGAAACACACAGGTTCCATTTCTTCAGATTGTATACTGTGTACATTTTGCAATTGCTGCATACTGGTTTTTCAACATTGAGACTAATACAAACAATGCTACGTGGAGACGACTTAGAAAATACGATTGTATCAATGTCTACCATGTTTCTATTGCTGGGTATACTTCTATTGTCTACATTGTTCACATTCAATTCATTTGAATTTGTGCAGCTAACTAACTGCTGGAATGCATACTTACGCAGAGTGACAAGTAATTAAGCGTTTAAATCCACAGAAACAAATTTAATTTTTAATAAATTTCTAATAATTTAATAATTGTATTTAGGGTTGTATTACTTGGATCCTGCAACAGAAATCACAAGAAAAATGGACAGGATGTTTGAAATGGCAATATTTTTCAGTTATTTAATTGGTCCATGGGGAGCTATTTTGTACTACAAGTTATACAGTAATGAAATAATATTTATTACTTCTCTCATACCAAGACAATATCGATACGGTTGGTTTCATCTGTCCTACGGAATTGCAATATGGATTTATTCGGCCATGTGTTTCTCCGTTGTCCTGTTGATGACCATGCCATGGGTTACTCAAGCTTTTGTTTACTGTCGTTTTTATCGTGAAATGAGGTAGATTACATTCAATTTAAAATTACGTTTAATGTATTATTTATGCAAAAAATCTTTATTTTGGCCAATGTTTTTATATTTGGTAATTCACATTGCAAAATATATTTTGAAACAACTAATGATATTAAATTTAATATTTTACAGATACGAGCAAGATAGAGTTTATACTACGAAGGGTAAACTTCGCACTTCCCAAGCAATCATACAGGAAAGTCGCTCACTGCAGTTGCTCAATTTCTATATAAACAAACTGTTATCTTTATACATGATGCCATTTCAATCTATTATTACGAGATGCATTTTGGCGAATAATTACTTCTTCTTTAGGAACATCGACCGATTGACTCCTTATCAGGTTTACCATTTTCTTCTTTTGTCACCAGGAGCTCTTCTATTTTGGTTAATTATTCTTTCACGCGGAACAGCTCTCAAATCATCTTCAAAAGCATGTATCAAATCTTGGAAAAATAATAATCATAGTTTGGAAATGAATAAATTCTGCAGCTCTTGGCAACAGTTTAACATTCAGATTTCAACTGTGTCCAACATCGGCAAACAAAGCACTGGAAAATATATTTTGGTAATTACAAAGGGAACTTTCAAATTATTGTTAGGATTAAAATGAAAACTAAAAATAAATACGTCGGTAATAAATATAGAAATTCATAGGATGCAAATTGTATAATATTTATTATAATAGGGCAAGAAAACCATAATTTCATTTGTAAATGTGAATAGGTAATCATACTAGCTGATACTCAACTGTTACTTATTAATTATTGTGACAGTTCCGGTGGAGCATTAATTAAGATTCAGTTACCTATTACACAACATATTCATATATTATCTATTCATATAATTAAACTTCTAAAACCGTGGCGCCAAACAGCGGCTTGTCTCTTTGTAATGGCATTAAGTTCCGACATTACGAAACCACATACATACGCATTTATCTTTTGAGTTTTACTTGCTTAACTATCAACTACTGACTACAGAATAATTATTATGACACTGCATGGATACACCACATTTTTAATGTAGGACATCCCAGTAATTTAAAACGTAATAAAGCTTGAATGTCTTATTATTATTTATTATGCTGAAGGGCGTACCTAGGATTTGATTTTAAAGGGGACAAATAGGCAAAAAAACAGCAAAAAAAAAGAATAATTGAGGGACGTAATGTCGCAAATAATTTCATGTTTTCGACATTTTGGAGGCAATTGTACCCAATGTCCCCTTCTGAGAACGTCCATGATTAGAGTACTTCACTAAATTACCATGCGAAGCGAATGAATGGAAAGCCGTTGTGTATAATATATCTTTTCGCTAGGATAATTATGGTAGTAGCATGTAATGTTGTTTGCAACTTTAATAATGATTTATAATTCGAAGGTATAACACACAAAATAATGCGTTAGAGCAAGATAATATCTAAGAATCACAGATTTTCCTAAAGGTAGAACACAATAAATTCGTGTACAATCTATGAAAAATACCTTATGACTATTGGTATAAATAATTATAGAATATCTTTACTAAGACTGCTTGAAACTGTCCGCTTGAAACCAAGCGGATTATGATCCTGGACCTCTGACCTTTCCAGACGAACCTGCAACTTTTTTTCCTACTTAATTACATGGAATGTTAATGCTTGTTTTTTGAGGCCGACTGTCCACGCCTGCTTTATTCCGTCGCATTTTTATTTAAAGCGACCCTCTGAAACCTGCAATTGTAATCTTAGATACTCACATGATTACATACATACAAATTAATTATGAAGTAAGTGGTGAGTGATTTTACGCAATTATGTTTCTGATAGAGCAACAATATATTATTGGGGTCTCAACTGCGACAAAACCAACAATTACTTTTATTTGACAAAACTACTGGTTAGCTACTCAAATCTAAATAAAATTTTGAGTCAGTTTATGGAAATACCATATTATTTTGGTTTTATTAAAAATAAACATGTTAAAAATTATTAGTAATTTTGTTTTACAGAAAAGGTTTTCTATTGATTCAGCATTTTCAATACCTCCTTATATTTTCCACACGGAATTATCAAATGATAAATGACTAACAAAAATAAAATTACTGTACCTATAAATCTTAAAAATTATTAACCATTGTGGCGATTTGACCATAGAATTATTGCGTCCATAAGTAATAACTGGTAAGATAAAAGTGTGAATACGCCGTATTAAAGCTTAAGGTGTGCCAGTTTGAAAAATCCTTAAATCTGTTATTAAGTTTTATGGCAAACAGTAATTTTTGTAAGTCTATTGATGAAACTATAAGCTAGGTATATACCGTTGTAATGTAAAATGTAATACCCATATAATTATGGTTTTCCAAAGAATCAACACAATGAAAAAGTTTCTTTCTTTGTTGTTTCGAGACTGTTCATTCAAGTATATGACTCTATAGGTACTAGTAAGATATTCGTGGATCGTGGGCTATGCAAACTATCAGGTTAAACTTTTCCTGATATAAATTTATCTCAAAACTGTCAGAAAAATACATTTTCCACAACTATTTAATCTAATTGCTTTGAATATTGAACAAACAGTTGTGAAACGGACGTAATAAATAATTACCGGAAGATTGGCTATTACATAACTTCCCTAAGATACACTATAATTATTTTAACACAGTGTATATTTTGTGACACTTTAAACCGCTGCATGAGAATAGCTTTAAACTGCAGACTTTAAGTGGAATTAAAATGTTCTCGTCAGAATACTACAACAATTTGAATCTTGTGACAAACATTGCCAATATTTTTGGTATGTTTCCTTACAGATGGGATCATTCTGAAAAATTGTTTAGGACTAGGGCATCCCGACTGAATTTATTAACAGTTTTTGCAGTTTACACTTTGCACACAATAAACTTAAGCTTTGCCATTGTGAGAGTTGCTATAGTTCTGATGTCTAATGAAAATGTAAATAATATAAAAGTATCGCTTGCAGCGACTTTCCTCATGCTTTCAATATTTCTAATATGTACCTTACATGTATTTAAGTCCTCCAACCTGGTACAATTAGTCAATAGTACAGAGATATACCTACAGCGATTTGCAAGTAAGTAAAATATAATTTTTGTTACAATTCTTCAAAATACAACACATTTAATTAAATTGAACTGTGTTTAATTAAAAGATCAGCCACCATCTTGTAGAAACGAACAACCACCACCTTTTAAAAACGAACAGAAAAATTCTAATCTCGTATATGAATAATAAGTCGTGAGCGAGTTGGAATCATAATTTTTTACTTTTTACCATACAAGATTTACTAATTTATTGTTGTTTTTCAGGAAAATATTTTTTCAATACTAAATTTCTAATGACGGCGAAAGTGGACAAAGTGTTTCGAATTATTGTACCGCTTGGTTATTCAATTATCCCCTTCGGAGCCCTTAACTTTTATTTCAGATACAGAAACGAAATAATATTTTTGCCGACAATATTGCCAAAACAATATCAATATTTTATGTTTCACTATTACTACGGACTCGTCGTATTCTTTTATTCGTGGATAGGCATATCTTGTTTTTCTTTATTGATCGTGCCGTTTCTTTCTCCGTGTATCATCTTTTATAACACTTTGTGTGAAATGAGGTTTGCAGTTAATTTAAAATTGCTCAATTACAATACATGTCCCTTTGTTGTCATTTCTTTTATAAATACGTCATTTTCATTAATTGTTTCCATAGAAGGGATTCAAAGCGCGGTTACAAGACTCGAGAGATTCTTCGCACGCCAAAATGCATTGTCCTGGAGACTCGCTCCCTTATGATTCTTAATACACTCGTGGATAATACAATAAGGGCTTATATGTTACCACTTCAGTCTTTACTTACAAGATGTATCTTAGCTAATAATTATTTATTTCTTCATAATCTGTCGAGTGTGACCGCATTCCATGTTTACCATTTTCTAATTATGTCGCCAGTTATTCTTATAGGTTGGCTAGTTGCACTTTATTGCTTTTCAAGTATGAGAAAATGTTCAAGAAGTTTCATTGCTTCTTGGAAGAAAAACAACCAAGACTTGGAAATGGTTAAAACCTGCAAGTCGTTTCAAGAATTTAAAATGAAGATTGCGAACGTCTCTAGTATTGACAGAAAAAGCATTGGAAAATATATTCTGGTCATCACAAAAGGAACATTTAAACTATTACTGGGATTGAAATAAAAACTCCGATATCATACAAAGTCAAAGATTGCCATTTTTCACCTTGTATCTAGTTTATCGTTCATGTTCATCATAATAATCATAAAATTAAGTTACTTTGTATAACTATTGTGAAAAGTAACTTAACTTTATGATGAACATAACTGATAGTAACATTTAATCAGTGACTGCGAAATTCAATGGTCACGAAATTAACCTTTTACAAGATAATATTTTATTTAGGCATTTAAAGTCGCAATATATTATCTACTATATACTACTTTGCACTATGATTTGGCATTTCGTGAATGGTAGTAATGACGGATAATTATTTGCGGTTTGCATTGGTGGGTAAATTTCCGAAATTCCGTTATATTATGCCGATTCATGTAAACCATAATTATAATTTGACAATTGATCCTTATCTGTTTAAGCTGAAAAATGCTGATTTGTTGCTGGCTGATAATGTGAAACTCTAGATCAGTTTTAATGTTAGTGAAGAATAACAGGATGTGTAGTATTTTGAGTTTAATAGGATACCATTTTTATTGTATCGCAAATATGTATATCATTAATATTGTAATCTCCATGGACAATTACTTTGACTCTATATATCAAGTATCAAAGAGTCAGTAATATAATTTATCGTTTATTTGCAGTAGAAATGATACACACTCCTTCGCTTTGAAATTGGTCTTTGAGCTCAAGTTTATCTGACAATGATGATTTATTTCTGTGACGCGTTATACATATAATTATTTTTTATCTGTTGAAGAAGATATCCAATTTAAAACTATTTAAAAATTCTGGAATAATAAATATATAAATATATAAAAATTGAGTGGAAGTAAGTAGTAGGCGTCATTGCAATAAAAACATATAATTTATTATGTGAATAAATACATTATAACACCATAATATAAGTATATATGTATATGCATAATATATGACTATATTTTACTGCCAAGGTATTATTTTATTATTATTATATATTCTACTTATTATATAGCAAAAGGTGATCACAATTTTTATCTTTATCTTTCCCACAAACACTTCATATAGATGGAATGTAATATCTAATCTTGAATGATAATAATTTTACTTTGCGATGGTATTCAATAAAAATTCATGTTGCATAATTTATGAATATCCAGTTCCTTTCTACACGCATTGAAACACGGAAGTAAACATTGTTTGTAGAAGTTGGAAGATATTTCCTACGCCTTTCGGATTTCCCTTTCATAATTACAATGGGCAAGCATATTTGCATTTTCATAATAAATATAGCATGCCTAATAAAAATATAAATTATAAAAATTATTAACGTGTCTGTGTTCCGTTGATTTAGTAGAACATTAGTTTGTTCTGCGTGTAATTAATTAATTGTACAAAACTAATATATATTTTCCTGCGCAGGAATTGAACATAACGCCCGATACAAAATCTCCAGTGCATTTGATGGAACTGTAAGATAATTATTATCCTTATCGACCGCAACACTTTTCAGTCTTCAATGTTTAGATATTACTTTTTACATTTTCTAAACTAGGTTTTAGATGTTGAAGGACAAGGCAAGGGCAACGGTGCACGCGTACTGAACTGGGCGTGGAATGGACAAAAGAATCAAATGTGGAGAGCTAATCAGGAGAGTATGAATCTCAATATGATTTATTGCTTATCGTGTCTCTTCTCTCTTTTATAGGTTCACACACGTTTTATTCATTTAATTTTAGGCAATGGATATCGCTTAACATCAGAAAATTGTGGCGGATTAATGGCCCTAGATGAACATAGCAGTTCCTCCGTTTTAATTTGGGTATGGTTATCTTATTATAACACTGAAAAATGAATGTAAAAATCGCTGAATTTTAGACACTAGTTTAATTATTTTTTTGAATGTTGAAAGCTTCTAAATCTAATTTACTTTTTTTACACCATGGCCAATGATAGTATCCTGCATACCAAATTATTTTTCTAAAATTTTAAATAGTGAAATTTTAAATGTAGTGAATTAGAAAAATATGTGAAATAACTAATGTGATACGTTAACTTTTGCCAGGGGTTTCATGGGGGTCGTAACCAGCAATGGAATGCTGTTCCGGTGCCAAACGTACCTAATACATTTTTCATCCAATGCGTCAGTAGTGGGAAATGTATACGCAATCAAGGGTAACACCATTTCACACTCTTATTTCAAATATTTATTAACTTCGTTGAATCATGGACACAGCATGACCTAACACTAACATTAGTATTCGTAATATGGTCTACATACCAAAATTCTGATTCAATCACTTCAAAAGTATGCGTGTTTGTACATGTTTAGATTACTCAATTTTAACTGTTTTAATAATACCTATATCCTTAAATTAACTAGGCGTGGATCCCAAGCGATTTGTTCACCCAAATCTACGGACGATCCTAGTCAATTTTGGAAAATAACGAAAGTGTAATTTGTCCACCATGAAGATACGCGACCACAGCCTTCAATGTAAAATAAAATGTATTAACGGAACAATAAAGCTAATAAAATATATTGGAAATTTATTTCTAAAGGTAGTCTCCGATAATTGCAATGGTGCATTAATGTAAATAGTGGAATAGATATACAAAATATATGCATACACTTTTATTGTGTTATTGAATAATTTTTTTCCGGGATCTGGGGGGGAGAGGTCATATCCGATGAGCCCATACGTAGTTACGCCCATGGTGTATTTTTATTTAATTGAAGTCTAACTTTTGCTCACATTTGTCACGCATATTAACATTTTTACTGAGATTGAGATGTTAAAAGTAAAAATGAGAGAGAGGGAGAACTTTAGAGAAAGTAATAATTCCTCTAGGATTCATGATTCAACGGATTCATGATTCAACGGATTCATGTATGCGGCATACAGATTTCCACAACGATCAAGGGCGTGCCGATAGGAGGGCGAGTTGGAATCAAAATTTTTACTTTTTACCATACAAGATTTACTAATTTAGTGTTGTTTTTCAGGAAAATATTTTTTCAATTCTGAATTTCTAATGACAGCGAAACTGGACAATGTGTTTAGAATTATTGTACCGCGCTTGGTTATTCAATTATCCCCTTCGGAGCCCTTAATTTTTATTTCAGATACAGAAACGAAATAATATTTTTGCCTACAATATTACCAAAACAATATCAATATTTTATGTTTCACTATTACTACGGACACGTCGTATTCTTTTATTCGTGGATGGGCATATCTTGTTTTTCTTTATTGATCGTGCCATTTCTTTCTCCGTGTGTCATCTTTTATAACATTTTGCGTGAAATGAGGTTTGCAGTTAATTTCAAATTGCTCAATTAACTACATGTCCCTTTGTTGTCATTTCTTTTATAAATACGTCATTTTCATTAATTGTTTCCATAGAAGGTGTTGCTAAGACAGTTTTAGTTTATGTTTCTGTTCAATGAATACTTAGAAATAGGATAGAAATAACAATGGTGAAATGGAATGATAAGATAATAACGTTCTGAATCTTCATGAGTAACACGCATCGTCTCTGTCCATGATATTATCCATGATATTGTCCATGAAAGTTTTATGTTGTTAGAAATAAATAGTTTTGCATTGAAACCGACATTGTGCATATACTTATTGACATTAGTACATGCACGAACGCTTATGGTCCTTCGAACTCTTACTTGAAACAACCTGAGGAGATAGTTGAAACGAAATTGAAAAGATGATGCCTGCCGAAACAGACACTGACTGGGCCGGGGATGAAGGAGACACCGAAAATGATTTTAGCAATGGAAGACAACGATAAAGGTTAAGGAAAACCTTTGGGAAAAAGCCTGGACGCTACGGAGAGTGGCAAGAAACAATGACTCGACAGGTCAAAGAGAGTTCAGAGCTAACACCAGTGAACCTCCAAACTTTAGACAAGGAAAACCCATTGTATACTATTGGAAGTGCTTCTCATTCACGTCCTTCCAGTAACAATGGCTCGATACGAAGCTTGAAGACAACATCTTTCATGACTTTCAACACCTTGAAAGTCATGAAGAATCGTCCAAACCTGAAGAGAAAACTTGGAAATTCCTTCCTCAACCGGAAAAAATATTTACAATACCTGTAAATCGTAAAGAAAAAGAAAACGAATCTAAAATATGCTTATTTTGTGAAAGAAACGGACATAACATTACAGAATGTAAATCCTTTATACATGAAAGCCCTGATAATCGATGGGAATTTGCTACTGTCAAAAGGATTTGTTTTTCATGTCTACAAAACGGACATCAAACAACCCAATGTCATATTAAAGATTTGTGTGGAATAGAAAATTGCAAATTCCATCATCACACCTTATTACATAACAAAAATGGTTCGAAAGAAAATACAGAACCTACCATACATATCACTGAAACGAAGAAGATAGAAAAGAAAGCTCTTTTGATGATTTGTCGTGTCGTATTATCTGGACCGAATGGAAAGATTAAAA
>JABASD010003952.1:0-17432 GCA_019776165.1 Pogonognathellus flavescens | reverse complement strand
AACAAGTATCAGAAAGTAGATACCAATTGAAAATATTCCGAAATTTATGGTTTACTCTCAATGTTTTTTACTGAGTCAAGTCAATCATTTAAAGCGAGACAATGTTACTCAACAAAATATTTACATCTTTAACTTTTTCCTTGTTAATTCACCAACATTGGTTTCTCCACACTTTCGCAGATTCCTTCCAAATAAACTTGCAACACTTTCAAATTTGCGATTTTTATTTAGTTTCCAACCAAATATCAAAATTGTCTGCAGAGTTTTTGTTTATCTACCAAACCAACTTTCTCAACCTTGGCTGATTCATAACTACCACGGCACCCGGCATTTTAATATCATTTCCCGTCAGCTCGAAACAAATATAGAATATCCACCATATTCTTCACGAAAACATTTTCATTGCTAATGTCTTTGGCTGTTAAAATTGTTTGTAATTTAATTATAATAATACATTAGAGAAATATTTTGTTGAATCGATGTGGAGTTTCTAAGGGAGTGCTAACCTGCAATGACGGGAGTGAATAAATAAAATGTAGCGACACTCTTGCTAGTAAAAGTTTCTTTGTTTGCCTAAACTAGATTTGAATAGACTGGTTTCTTCTTGCTTCCCTTTCTTCTTTACTTTTGTAAGAGTTTGTATTGCTTGTTGATTCGTCTGGTCTTTTGCCAATGTTTGCTTATATAAACGTGGCTTAAGACGCCAGCCAGTCTAAGCTGAATAGTATTTTTATGAAACATGTCTCATGTAAATAAATCGTGGCGACAGTTTTATATTATGTGGAGCAATCAAAAATACTTCACCAAAAAAATTTCTTTGAACACGATTTTGAATGTTTAGAATGCAGTTACCAACAGTTAAAAATCTTTACCATTCACATAGAAACGAAAGTTTAATTTTTGTCACAGTTTTCATCAAAATATCATTTCACTGCTAATTTTTCTGGCATTTAGTATGCTGTTTTTGACATGGACTAATATTTACAAATATTAGTATGGAGCAATGTGTAATACAAAACTGTCGCCTAAAATATATTACAGCGAATCTGTTTTATTAATCGGTGCACTAAATATTTCATAGACTTGGATATTTACTCAACCGAATGTTGTTGGAATTTCTTACGTTTCTAAGGAGTACTAACATGCCATGACCGGGGTTAGTAAATACATTTTGGCGACACTATTCCTAGTAAAAGTTTCGCTATTTGTATAACTTCCAATATAAAGGGACATAATCGCCTACGGATTTGTTAGTAAAGCAAGCTTTGGTTTAACCACATAATGGATGTAGTTTCAAAGGCCAAGCTGAAGAAATTTCCCCTTTAAATATTATTTAACGGCATCCAATTTCTTTTACTATTTTACATTGCGTAACTTTCACGTTATGTTATTGATACGGTATATAATATTATTTTTTGTGGTACAAATCATTGTAGTTATTGGACACATTAATAATTCTAACATTAAAATAAAAATTGATTTCAAAAACTTCGTTTGGCTGTGTTATTTATAACAGATTGAAGCTTTGGAGAGTGTAAAAATATGAACATGTTCAAATCCGACTAAAATAAGTGCAATTTTGTCAAAAAAGCAATGGCGGGCGAGAGATTTTCCTTCAAGGATATTTTATTCTTTTTGGTTTTTCCAGTGTTGGGAGAACCTCAAAGTGTTGCCTCTTTTCCATTGAACATGAAGCATTTTGAAAAGTGTGATTTTCATTTAACTTTTTCGGAACAAGCATCGGATGAAGTGGAAAAGTTTTTGTACTTGAATCAGCATTCTCAAAGCTGGACAATATATTCTTTCGTAAAGAAAATTCAACTGAACGAATACCAAGACGAAGATCCGAGCAAAATCGAATTGACCAGAGAAATGTGTGATATTAATCTGGTCATGCAACCACACAGCTATCAGGCTGTTTACGACATTTTAAATAGCTTCAGGGGTTGGAGAGAGAATAGTTATTTTCTTATTGTCTACTACTTTATTGACAATTGGCAGTCTTTAGAAAGAGAAATGAAGTGGGCCACAAAAGATTTTGATGCAAAAATCGTGCATCAAAATTGGTTCGATAGAAAGTACAGGATTAATATTCGATCAGAAAATAGTGAAGATCTGATTCCAATGATTGGCGCAGACATAAATCCAGCAAGATGGGACATCGTACGGAAATACAACACCGTCACAAATGAAAAGTTAAATCATTATGTCCACTTCCACCCGTATAAATATTTACCTTCAAAATGCCCAAATTCCATTTACGAAAATATTCGTAGCTCCATTATGTGTTATTCTGAGGACGTTATGATTGCAGTTTTGTCTCAAAAACATAATTTTACGCCTATCTATACATCAGAATTGAACATATCCAATACCTTCATTTTGCCACGTTTTAGTTTAGGTTCAAAATATATCATGAACAGCAAAACTGTATTTACCAAACAAAAATCGGAACATGTGTATTACTGTAACAGAAACAGGAGCCATGGAACCAGTGTATTGACATGGGTGAAAATTGGATTTGACAAAATGACGTGGATAATTTTATCTCTTTCGTATGTTAGTATTACAATGTATTCATACCTGTACGTGGTCCAAGTAAAAAAAGTCAAATCATCGAAACACACTTTTTCTTGGTTGACGGGAATTGCTCTTCTATTTCGACAGGGTCACACTCCAATTTCAAGAAAAATTATTCTACTATTCGCTTTGTATTTATGGGTTTTATCTATTTGTTACGAGTGCTTTGTCCAGGCCGAGGCTTTGGCTCCTTTTCAAAGGAAGCCATTCGAAAATATTACGCAACTTATTCACGAAGGACACAAATGCATGGTTCCTGTTGATGAAAACTTAGATTTCAATGCTGTGTATAAATATTTACTGAAATTGAATCTGTCAACAACGATATCAGAATTATTTGTACGCAGTACTTTCAAAAACGAAAATGTCTCTTATAGACTGAACTATTTTAGGGAAAATCAAATTTATGAAAAAATAACTGACTTTTATAACCACTTTATGCCTTTGAATAAAATGAGTTGCCCTACTTTACCACATTCACTTATCACTTATAACGAATATTGGATGTTTGAATTTCGTTATCAAAACAGTTTTAAAAAATCTTACACACAACTGTTGATGTCAGGTATACCTCAATTTGCTGAAAATATTTATAGAATTTTTATTTTCAGAAGCTTATTTTCAGCAGCCGACGAATTTCAATATGCAGAAAGTTTACCGCAAAGGATGACGTTCTTTGCACGAATATACACAATTTTTGTCATTTTTGCATTGTTTATCTCTGTTGCATGTCTGGTCTTAATGTTTCAGTTATGTCACTATTACAGAAAACATATATATTATTATACTACTGTAGCATTAAGGTTTCTTTGGCTGCTTGTAATACAAACATGTTTCATTTTTTACATGCTAATAGCTAGATGCTTCAGTGTCTAACCGCCCACAGCGCGCGCGTATGGCAACCTCCCCTGGCCTCGCAACTATTTTGCTCCCTCAGACTGTGACAAAATTATATATTTTTCACTTGCATCTCTTTGTTTTAAACATTTAATTGCTTTTCAATAAAACACTTTATTCAGACCAAAGTAACCTGCAGGTTGATCTTTTAACTGTCATTTTGAAGTAAATAGTTGTTAAGTATCGTAAGATACTTCATGCAAATATGCTGGGCTTCCGTTTGTCTGTCTGTATGCACGATAACTCAAAAACGGTTCGATATTTTGGTTTGAAATTTTCTACACTTAATCCAGTGGTCCATTGGAAGGCTAAGTTCGAAGATGGGGTCAATCCGTCAACTCCTTCATGACCTTTGACCATTTAGACAAACTACTGCGTCAATACAGCCTGTACATCACACTGCGTTTTAAATGTTGCTATATAAATTATACTCATGTTTGAAAGAGATGGCCGCCAACTTTTGAACTCGGAGACAGACAGTGTTTGAAATTTTGCAATAAGACAATTAGTGTTTTAAATGTTATTTAACCAGATTAGTTATACTGCTACTACTAACAAGTAGTGTTTGGGAATTGGTGTGATGATGTAATAGTTAATTTTATCGTGTCGAAGTTCACAACATCCTTACGATACTTAATTGCACCGTTGCAGATGGTTTATTAGTATTAACTTTAGCGCTCGGAAATATTTGAATAATATGTAGATGACTGAAACAATGTAAACCGTAAATAGTATACCTATATATATTTTCAATGTCAGTGCAGATACCAAAAACTAAACAGATTAATTATAAATTATTGTAATTTACTTATTAAGTGTCTGTCTATCAATCTATGTTTTAAGTATATGTATGTCATAAATGTACGATGAAATAAATTGTTCGACACTTGACGGAGGTATCATGTTCTCAATGCCAATGCCCATCTCTTAATACGCTCTTGTATAGGATATCATACGGTAACAGGAACTATAACTTAAACCTCTTCAAATGTTACAATGTTTCCCCGAATGTAAATGAATCGTGATGCGATGTTTACAATACATGTTAATGATTAGTGATTGCTATGATCGTGAAATTATTTACAATTGTTAATGTTTGAGAGAAATGTACAATCATTAAATGTAGCCGCAGCTGACCCATTACAACACAATTAAGCCAAAAGTTAAAAGAAAGAATCAGTTCTTTACCTCTAGGTAAACTCTCGGCTCCTTTTATTTCAACATCATCAAAACTCCGGACCGTTGAACAGAGAATTAAAACCCAGACGACCCTAGTTGACCAAATTTTTAACATGGTTTAAAACGGTGATACAACAAGGCAAATCGGTGTGAAAACTTTAACTGAATATTTTCAGTAATTGATATTGTTAGCTGTGATACGAAATATAAAAGCTACGTTTTGCTAAAACTGGATTTCTTATATGTTTAGAAAAATACAACAATAAGTTACAAAGCAACATTAAAAAAATATCATTCCCAAAAAATCTCTATGAAAATAAATTTAAGTGCATTCCAAAAATTGCTATTAATTGAAACAAAGCCGAGTTTATTCATATCATTGACTACACTATCAATGGCGTAACTCTAAATTTGTAATGGGGGTTCAAGTTGGATGGGGATGACTCACAGAAAAAAGAACGAAAAAATTTGCGGCTTTCGTTTTACAAATTAACTATTTTGCGGAATTCGGGGGAGGGGCTCAAGTCCGGTAAACTGATACGTAGATATGTGATTATGCGTTTATACCTCCATATACAATATGGTCTAATATTATTTTAATTCACATTTCTGTTAAATAAAAATTCACAAAGCAATAATTTTCTAACCATTCTTGTAAACCATTAACAAACTCTTATTACACCAAATTATGTGAGGAATGTAATTGCTATTTGATACTAAAACGATTGTTTAGATTAGATCCACTATTGACCCGTATTTTTATTTGTTGACTTATTTATAATTCGCCATTTTATATCTTCATGGTCATAATAATAATTAGTATCCTTTTTAAAGTTACACCACACTATTTAGCGTTTCCGACGATCATTGCCAGCAAAATATATTGCCTCGCTGTAAACAATATTATGAGATCTAATGATTAAACAGTTTTATACGTAATAATGGAATGGCACGCTCTCAAAACATTTTTCTGCCTTGAGTTATATTAAAATTTAATAGCTACTTAATTCAGCGTAAAATCCTTGACATTTTTCGTATCTCAGTTTTTTGTTTCTACAATATGTCATAAACTCGAATGGGCATATTCTTCAATCAATTTTATTTTCACAACCGTCGAAAGAGACAATAGAAACTCTTCTTGTTATTCCATTAACAATTACATAGGCACGCAAATAATAAGATAATTATAACTCAAAATTGCTGGTTATTTCAAGATGCAGTTTTTTTGAGTAGCTGAATAGTAAATAAACCATTCAAGACGGATATAATAAAGTATCGAAAGTTCATTTTGCATAATTTATCAAATACATTTCAAATTTCTCTAATTTAACCAAAATTTTATGGCAATTAATGGAATAAATGACCAACAATTTTTGGTTTTGCACAAGGACCACACATGCATGTTACGACACTAATTCAGAAGTGAATGACTTATGTCATCGATTGACCCCATTTTCGAACTTGACCTTCCATGTGACCCCAAGAACCGGTACACAAATTTTGATCGATTTAAGTCAATTCGTTCTAAAGTTATCGCGCGAATAGACACAAGGGAATATTTTATGTGTAAATAAATCTATACACTAATTTCATATCATCAATAAATACATCATATCATTTTAACTTCACTCTATTGGTATAATTTAAAACTATTCTTTGTGTTTCATTCTTACTATAATGTTATCGCTCCGAAAACCAAAAATACAATTGGTCTCCATACAGCAATCATGCAGTAACTAATCACGAAATACTAATTGTATGTATGGCTATACAATTATTTTCCTTTTCCGACGATCATTGCCTCTAAAAGATTTTCTCTTTTTAAAATATACATTGTTGAAACAGGTGTATATACAATCCTGTATATTATGTAATAATTTTATGGTAATCATTTCTACAATTGTAAATTGCAATAAAAATATTATTGTATATGATTAAAATATGAAGGTAAACATTAATTTTAAAAATCTTTCATCCATATTAATTTATGAACCGCATTTACTTTGCCAGTTCATTGGGTCACTAACTCTGGTATGAATGTAGATAATGCTTATTTATGTAGAAATGAAAATATTTGCCAGTCAGTAAATTGACACTATCACAAAAGAATAAATGCTTTGCGTACTGCTTGAAGTGTCAAATGCGTTGTCCTAAATCTTTTCTAATGTTTCATCAACACTAATAGTTTCTGCCTTCGTTGGCATTTTATGCAGATATTTTTAATTGCACTCTAAATAGTAGCCTCGGTAATTTTGCAAATGACATGAATAGTTGTGCTTCATGAACTAATCCAATTAAATATGAATGATTAAAAAATGCTTTAGCATCAGCCAATATTTATCATATATCTTACATATTTTGAAAATAAAAAAAATTACTGAGCTGACAAAAATGCCAGGTTGCAAAACAAAACGAAAATCTCGTTAGTTTGCATACTTCCTTAATTATCGTTTTAAGCTACACAATTGAATTATATGGATTTATTATTTACTTTCTTGTATCCTTGATGGAATCTAGAACCAACACAATAACTTAATATTTGTATTGTGCAATGACTGCTTATAATATATTGAATATATACAGTGGCAAACAGTGGGCATACAAAATCCAGTTTTGAAGCACAATTTCTAATATGCTTATTTAAAGTAGAATCTTCAACAAATATATTAGTTAATTCTAATATGGCAAATGTTACTTCTCTAAATTTATTTTATGGACAAAGCCAACTAATTTTTTTACTGTGTGCTCATAAATACCGTCATTCCGTCAGACGCAATACCCATTTATTAGCGAAGTTTAACACTGTTAGCTAACAAGTTTTAGAATTGAGTGACACGGTGTCATTTTGCAAGATGCAAACTTATTTGTTAATTAAAATAGTATTAATTTTTATTTTGGTACGTCAAAGTTTGTGTATAAACATAACTACAGCACAAATCAGAACAAGGACGAAACGCAATGAGTTCATCTATTATCAAACTGAAAAATATTTTTACACTAACACTGATAAACCATTTGAACCTCCACGCTGCCAGCCGGGACCCGCATGCCTAAATCCAAATGAAATACAAACACTTAGCACAGAGGCAATATCATGGGTAACTGACGATTAAAGATTCATATCATTGATTTTTTAATTGTTTATACATCAAATAAATATATTTGTGGTTAATTTCTAGCACTTATCAAAATAATATTTCAATTTGTTTATGATTTCAGTTATTCAGACCAAAAATCTTGTATATAACGTTCGGAACTTGTTGGGGCTACAGTTTGGTTGCAAGTATATTATTGGGGCGAGAAGTTTACAGTTTGAGAGAACTGCAAGAAATGTGTCTCAGCCAAATTTACATTTCCAGTGAAAATTTGCTCATCACAAACGGCTACGGCGTTCAGTATCAACAAAAGTGCAATTTCAATGAAAATAATGTAGCAATATGTAATAATACAGGCGGAGATCCCACGACCGACAGCTTTTCACAAGGTAAAAAATAATTCTACTTCAACCATAATTATATAAATAATTAAATATTGGTATCTAATTTTTCAACACTATTTCTTTGTACAAAAAAATTGTGAAAATAAAAAATGTTCGGTTTTTAAGACGTAACTATTTAATTAGCAGACAAAAGATAATAACATATAAAATTAAAAATAAATATTGTGTATAATAATGTAATCTGTTTCTGTAAGGGTTTAATTACATAGCGAAATTACAAAACTAACGCACTAAAATTTAGCAAATATTATTTATTAATTATTATTTAGCAAATATAAAAGAAAGTCATAGATGATGCCAATTATATATTTGTAGTCGGTGAAGCGGATTATCCTGTCGCAACTGACGGCCAGACTTGGGTTCTGTTTTACCGATGTGTTGACAACCATCAAGCAGACTTTCAATTGTTTACTAGTCGTCCATACATTGGGAAGAGAGTTCTTGCCACCGTTATTGATAAAATTGCCGAATTGGGATTTAGCAGAAACGATGTCATGCTTTTACCTTGTTACATTGCGACTTATTTAGTTCCATTCCAAAATTACCCGGTCCCAGACACTCGATCAGCAAATTTGGATGCATGTCATAATTAAAGGCCACATCTCCGATGACAAGACAATACACATTATCAACAATATCAAGTATAGAATAGTTTACCGTCGTAAAACATGGCACATTCATTAAATTACACAACGACATTTCAATACCTCAAATATAATTCAATCATTTTTGACCAAATACCTAATTACGGAAACATTGGTAATTTATGTGATAGAAAAAGTACTAAAATTATTTGTCGACTCTAACAAACCATTTTTGGAAAAATCAGACTCAGTGTTATCATTAGAAACATTAAGATATCATGAGTAAAATGAAAACTAAAAAAAATATATTTGCGCATCCGATTATATTAGATATATCAGTGAGGTTTCTTTTAAATTATGTTGATATCCCCCCCACGTTTGTCGTCAGTGTTTACGGCCCTAAAAATAGTTTTATCCTTGCATTGTGGCATACTATGCATATAATTTAATTCGAATTAAAATATCAATTTTAATTATTGTTTGATGAGTTAAATTAATGAAACTTTAAGTATTTTTAAGTAAATTTTAAATGTACAAATTTAATAAATAAAATTGCAAATGTAAGCAATTGACACGTGATACAATCTTTTAGGGTTTCTTTATGTCAAACTGAACATTTTTCAACATCGTTCTTCTGCACATTTTTCAAGTAATAAATAATCAAAATATTTTCTTGTTGTTTGCAAAAACTATTTAGGTATCTATAATCTTGAAATAACAACACATTATTTTTTACAGTCACATAATTTTGCAAAATTAGACACGAAGTAAAAATATTAAAGTAAAGATTAAATATGAAAGTATTGTGCTGAGCCAGTGTCTACGATGTTATAATTCAAAGGAGCATAATAAGGCATACTTGCAGTTGCAACAGGGTGCAAAGGGGACGGTATAGGATGCACAAATGGAGCAGAGGAAACCGGAAGTTGATTAAATCCAGCATTCGACGGTTGCAATCCACCCCCTGAACTACCTGAAGTTTCTACCTTTACATTTTCTTCCTCACGTGGGGCTTCGGTTGCATTAGGAATTGTCTCCTTTAATCGCCCTTTATTGACCACGGGTTCTTTTGCGTTTGAATGTTTGCTTTTGTGGTGGCGAGAAAGTCTGTCGCTGTTTTTGAACTTTTTGTCGCAAATTTCACAGTAGTATTTTCCTTTATTATCGGGTGGATGTTTCCATCTCATGTGTATTCTAAGAGAATAGGAATGTTTTAATTTGATTCCACAAACTTGACAATCAAATGACGCGTCTTCCTTGTCTTCATCTGCATGCTTCAACATGTGTGAATTAAAATGTCCTTTTCTTTTAAAGCCGGAGCCACACTTTTCGCAAAAGAACTTTTTCTCCATCGGGCCATGAACCTCCATATGAATTTTCAATTCAAACTCTCGTTTAAATCCCTTTTCACAAATTTTGCACGCAAAAGGCCGTTCCTCGCTGTGTTTAACTATATGAAGGTTGTAAGGATTGATGTAGGGGAATCCCATGTCACAGTGCGGACACTTAAACCTGTTTTTCTTTTCATGGTCTCGTTTAATGTGAGAAGAGAGTAAATTGCTATTCGCAAACGATTTACTACATTTTTCGCATTTGTGGGGTTTTTCAAGCGTATGATCTCTCAGGATATGTTTGTTGATGTGAGATTTCCATTTGTATGTTTTATCACACAAGGGACATTTTTCTTTGACTTCAGGCAACATCATTTCTTTATTATGTCGACGTTGTTGATGTGCTTGCATGGTGTATATAGTCAAAAAGTCTTTGTCGCAGAATTCGCAACGATTTTTTGGAAATTTTGGTGAGTGTCGTTTAAAATGTATTTCGCGAAATTCTATGGAAGAAAAATTCTTTTGGCAAGTGGAACACTGAAATATTTTATGTACTTCTTCCACATGATTTTCTAATTCAGGAATTTTTGTAAATGTCGAATTGCATTCGCTGCAGGATATTTTCTCCTCGTCGAGATCGATTTTTTTATTGTGGATATTCAGCGAATGATCCGAAAGTAAATTTAAACTTTCGTGTTCACTGCCACATTCAATACAAAAATATCTTTCCCACGAATTATGGCAACATTGATTGTGAGCCTTCAATTCTCGAACAGATTTCCAACAATGTTTACACTTTTTGCAATAAAAGTCACCTACATTTCCATTGTTGCTAGCAGGCTCAGTCTTTTTCCTCTTTAGAACATTCTGGACTTCATGCTTCTCCCGTTTACCTCCGATTTCAACTGTTTCTTGTGAATTCATAGCAGTAGAAAATAATTTTTCAAGATGAGCGTTCTCCATGTGAATTTGTAGCAACTTATCATTTTCAAATGGTTTATAGCAATGGTTACATACGCAGAAAAGTTTATGCGAAAAGCTATTGTGATTTTTCCATCCTGTCAGATTATCAAATCTCAACGAACAAATTGTGCAGACAACGTCTAACTTTAAACTAAATTTTCTTTGAGACGGCAGTTTCAATTGGTGGACTCTTTTACAGTGGCCTTTTAGGACTTCCAATCTTTTGTAAAACACTGAACATTTTGGACATTGGTATGGAGGTCCTTTTACAATTTCAGAATGAACGGTCAATTGTTCATCGTCGTTCTTGTGTCGTTGATCACCATTTAAACTGTTTTCAGAATCATTCGAATTTTTATTGAAATGTGAAGGTGTTTCAGATAATATTTCTCTTTCTACCGTACTTTTAGATGGGTGTTGATTTTCACAGTGAGTATTAAGTTCCAATATATCATCGAAAGTTAACTGACACCAAAGACAACGTATTTTTGTTCCAATTGTGACATTCTGTCTGCCCATGATAATTTTAGGAACGTGCGAATCCAATCCGTGTTTTTGCAAATCTTCTATAGATTTAAATTCACTTTGACATCGGTGACATTTTACTGTTTTTTGTACATTTACGGGTTGGGACACTTTCTTTTTAATTTTTGCAGGGTGAACTTTGGCTTTATGTAGGGTCAATCCTGCCCTGTTGGGAAAACTCAATCGACAAATGTTACAGAAAGAAGCTTTCTCGTTATCAGTAGGAGTGAGAAGTTTTACGTTATGTTTCAGCAAGCAATGATATTTCACACTGTGCTGTTTTGTGAATCTTTTGTCACAAGGGGACATGGGGCAAATGAAAGGGGGTCCTTTCACCTTTTGTCTGCATATGTCTAATCTTAGCCCATCGTGAACTTCAATTTTGTGTACTGAAATGGCATAGGGACTGGTAAATTGAATGTCACAATCCTGGCAATACATACGGCTTGGAATTGGACCAACTTTTTTCGAACTTGTTTTGTCGTTATTTCCTCCAGGCGACGACGGGACTTTTTCCACTACTGCGAAAATTAAATTAAATGCGCAATTCAATTACAAACTTACAAATATAATTAGTCATTTAGCAATGGCAGAATTGTTATTATTAGTGTTTACTGTAGGTACTTAGTTAAGAAAAAATAGATAAATCATTTTTGGTTAAAAGTTGTTAGGAGGCTTACAGTTCATTTCATTTTCAGATTCTGGTAGTAGAGGATCGTCCGCTGATTGAGGTGAAGCTGGTAAATGTTCAGAATCAGAAAAAGCTGTATAATCATCGGGCGGAAGGCTTTCATTTTCGAATTTAACATCGTGAGTGAATTTTTCAGATGCTTGAAAATCCGTGCTAATATTGTGTGGATGAATTAGCGGATTACAACTTGTAGGGGAAATATTGGTTGCCTTTGATACGAAAGAGTCAACTGCTAAGTTATTGACAAATGCTTTATGAGAACCGTACAAATCTGCTAATTTTGGAGCACATAATTGACACAATGCTAAACACAAACAACTAGCAATGTCAGATAAATTAGTAATGGTTAACCAATCTGCAGATTCTCTTGATGTGTTAAAATCTTGTAAATTGGCCACTAAGTTGGAAGTCAAGACGGAAGAGGGAATTCCATACACAAAGGATATGACATCAATATTTGTAATTTCCTCGTAATCGGAAGAATTATCTTCGTTTCTTAGGACTCGCAGTTTGGTAGCCCTTGGACTGCCCTGATCGAAACGTACTGAACATGTGGCACATTGACTGAGGAAGAAGATCTCGGAACATTTTGGCTTAGACGAATCTGGATACATCTTCAGGCAGTGTGAACAATTTTTGACCCTGGATTAAACCAATTGTGATTTGCTGTAAAAAGTCATATCCGTAAATTAAAAAAAAGTTTTTGAAAATCACAATTTTGTTAAATTCATTGTGTGTGTGTGTGTGCGTGTGTGTAAATCTGTCAACGAGAAAAGCTAAAAAATGTTAACCAATAATTACAGGTACAAAAATGGTTATGAATCATTGAATTCCAAATATTCCAACAAACATTAAACGTGAATTTGACTTCGATTTCGATGTTTATTACCTTAAAAAGTCTCCAAAATATCTGACTTCGTCGGAAGCAAAGACCAAAACTGAAAACCGTTCATCAGCTGTTTGACTAAATCTTAATTTGGTTCCTCAACGTTGATTTTGTATCCACTGTTGACTGGTCTTGTCTGTACTCACTGCTTATTGTCAATCTTGAACTTGCTTGAGTTATCGCAAAAGTTGAAAGTGTGTAATTTGTTCACCTGTTCACATACATTCAAAATTATCCATTTTAATTGAACATTAGACACTAATACAAATTTTGGGTTATTCTTAAATAATAATTCAATCAGCGTGTGCAGTTTACCGTCTCATAATAATAGTAAACAATCGTAAATCTGTATTTCAAGCAACAACCAACTTCTTCAAACCAATATTACTACATAAAATATAAAATGATACATTATAAACATTTTATGCAACTGGGACTGGGATTATAATTAATATTATTATTATTGTTATACCTTTCAACAGGGGAAACGACACTTATATAAATTCATTCACCCCAAACTTGCAATAATATTTTTATTTTGCTGTGAAGATTTAAATGTGACCTAATAAATCGATTTTATGATTGCAGATTGTATTTATTATCTAATATTTTGTTTTGATTTTAACTTTGGTGCACTCGCGCTGCACATGATCTCACCTGTCAAATTGCAAACGGGGAATATGAGATTCTACGTATCTTTAAACAAACGAAATAAATTGGGTACACTCATTCCTTTTAAGTACCTTTACGGAGGTTAATAAAGCAGAATTGGAAAAATTATGAATTTTCTGCCACAAATTTTACATATTGGAAGAGAAATTAAAAGCCACATTTTATATTACGTTGATCTCATTTTATTTAATTCAAATTAGTCGCAATGCCTTTAAGAATTATGTCTCATGAAGGGGAAATTAATAGTCAAAAACTGCCTGTCTTAATTTGTAGGTGCAATATGGAAGTAGGCCCCCGAAGTTAATTTATTTAATTTAAAATATGACCGTGGAATCTTTAGGGTACTTTAGTAATACCCTGAATTAGGACAGTAATTTTAATTTCATCATTTATTGTCATAGAGCAATCGAGGAATTAGCCTTTTAATTTTTTTACTCCAAATTCAACAAAATCTATTGCGGTCGGCGGTGATCAGCTTTATTTTGATTTGTATTTGTTTTTTGCACCTAATGTAAGTTTCAAAATTGGGAAGCGGACATTTGTCCCTTCCGCCCTCACTCTCGAGACTGCTCATTTTATATTATTATATTTACATTTAGCTTTATATTTTCGTTTTCTCAACTTGCCACTTTTACGTAGCATCCATGAAAATGACAAACAGTAATAGCTAGCTATAACCAGGGGCGTATCTAGAAATTAGTAATCGCTGCCAATTAACGCACCTATAATTTTAATGAAAACTGCCTATTAATTAATTACCAATTAATATATTAATTATCTGTACTACCTATATATTAATTGTTTTTGTAATTAATTAATAGGCAGTTTTCATTAAAATAATAGGTGCGTTAAAATATTCACATTAGTAATTGGGGGCGACCGTCTGGGGGTGGGGCCAAAACCGGGGCTCAAGCCCGGTGAGCCCCATACGTAGTTACACCCTTGGCTATAACTATGATTAAAATAATATAATGAAACTAATAACTTATAATCAGGTAGCTACGGTAATAAAATATTAATGTCTTTGTCATCAGGCATTACGTAATACTGTTCAAATTTTTTATAATTATTATTATTAATGACACTCATGGTGTTAAAATAAGAGCAGCATGTACCTTGCTAAAAACAGAGAAGAGTACACAACTGAATGTACACAAATAATCTTCACCACCCTGGCCTGGTTCTTAAAATTAATTGAATCACTCTATGAAGAAAACCTCTAAAAATCCATGACCAAATCAACAATTAGTCAATATCACTTACATTGTCAAATCAACCGTTGTGAGTTGTGGATAATATAATTTACTCCTTAACCCTCGTAATTATGATATACTGAATAGCATCATATCAAAGTACGATACTTATGTACTTCATGCACATAACAACATTCTAAACATTTTTAGTCAACCAGCTCACCGTGAGAGAATTGACATTGAATTTATTCCCTGTTCATTCAATTCACTTTCTACATAATGTTTAAGCAGAGTAAGCACAACAATAATATTATTACATTAACTCAACATGTAGTGTGAGCTTGCGCTTGTGCATTGTTAAAACTAATTCCCATGCCTCACTTTTAATGTGTGTTTAATTGCGGCGTGGATGCTACTAATATTAAATCCATAATTTTATTATTTATAAATGCTGCAGCGATATGATTATGTGTGAAGTAGTGTATTTAGATTGTGTGCCTAGTTTAAAATAAAATTGTATAATGTACTTTATTATTTCCATCTTTTTCTTTTTATTAATTGAAACCGTTGTGGTTTACGTAATTTATGTAGCGATGTTATAAGGAGCAATGTAGATTCATTGGCAGAACATGATGTACCTGAAGTAATTGTAGCCTTAGATTTAAAACTTTTATTTCTTTTTCTGTATTTATTTCTTTTACTGTGAATTTTGTACTTCATAATAAATATGGTATAATTTATATATGAAAATTGGACACAATTATTTAACCTGTATTAACTAAATAGTATAATGTACAAAGATTCATTTAAAGGAGCATGTATTTTATTTCGTCAGTGTTACACTCAATGATACAAAACCTGACCTTTACAAAACCTGACCTTTCCTCAAAAGTTCCCTCACATTACTATCAATGTTGTATTCTGCTTTCATGAAGGATACATCTGGTAGAATCACCCTTTTATAATTTTTCAAGCAATAAATTGGTTAGTTGTTAAAAACACGTACGATGAAGACATCGTCAGAATTCAACTGTGTTAAATAAAATTTATTAAGCGTCATAATCTATCGTACGCAAAATTAACTTAATTACTTAAAATATTTATGTGTTAAACAGTGTCTATTAAATCTAAACATTTTCGATTGGCTGAGCGCTTTTGTTTTGCTTGAAGTTTTCATTCACAAATTATTGATTTTGGTAAATAACAGTCATTTACACACCACAATGTGTCTGGGTTACCAATTATTTGCGTAAAATATAAAATCTTCTTGAAAAATATTCAATTTTAATGTTTGGAAAGCTTGAATGGTTGAGGGAAACAAAGGAACATAGTAAGAGAAAATATAATAATAATATTGGCTCTGTGATTTCTCTTTGCCCTCATTTTGTGCACCGGCTTAAAATTTTTCAAGACGATCATGGGTTGTGCGAATTAGTATTTAACAAAATTTTTATTAGTTCCTAATCTGCCTGATATTATTATATTCAATTAATAGTAATGATTTTTAACATTTATCTTATAATAATTCATTTCATTTTTTAAATAATACTAACGTTGAGAGGTCGTTGTATAATGTGGAATATTTTATTTGTAACTTGATTCATGAAGTTTTTTAAGTTCTTGTTTACACTAAAAAATGGGAGGTTTCAGTATGTATTGTAATATTGCCTGTATCTTAAATTACTAATATATGTATATTAAATGTACATATATATTTTGCATATTACATTGCAAGCCAAGTTTTCTAGCCTTCTTGAAATATGGAAATAAATATACTAATGAGCAAGTAGTATACGCGATATTTCTGTCTTAGGTATTTATAAGCACCTATTAGACCACCAATCGATCAATTTGATGTAATAATGAGATTTGTCTGACCAAGAAGGCAGAGCTTTAACGGCTGTTCCATACGGAAACTAACCCATCCACGATAAGGCTCAAGACAGCCGAGTTGAGTCATAGGTTGTTCCAGTGCATAGAAAACCACATGCATAATACTGAAGTGTGCAATATTATGCTTAAAAAATTATGTGTTTCTAAGTTTCAAATAGCAGATTGTGTGGAAATTAATTACACTCAGCTTTAATGTTGAAAATAAATAGGATTAATTTAAATAATATTGTGTTTCTACTGACCAATTGCATGGAAATTAATCACATTCAGCTTTACTGTTGAAAATCAATAGGATTAATATTTAGCAATTCTGTGTTTCTACTAAAAATTGCGTGGAAATTAATCAGAATTAGCTTTAATGTTGAAAATAGGTAGGATTAATTCAAGTAACTCTGTGTTTCTACTTACCGATTGCGTGGAAAATAATCACATTCAGCTTTACTGTTGAAAATCAATAGGATTAATTTTAAATAATTCTGTGCTTCTACTGACAAATTGCGTGGTAATTAATCACATTCAGCTTTACTGTATAAAATCAA
>JABASD010003951.1:0-17437 GCA_019776165.1 Pogonognathellus flavescens | reverse complement strand
TTTAACTCAAATTCCGCGTGACAGCAAGTTTATACCTATATAACATTTTCCACATACCTACACCTTCCATACATCTTCAGGAAACCCTTACCAACATTATACACAAATTTTTATCTCTTTTTCAGGGTGAGCGGGTGAGGGTTCATTCAGCTTGCTTCTCCTGTCCATTGTCACATCAATTAATTGTAACAACTACTCTACTCATATTAGTAAGTATTGATATTTAAATATTTTATTACTCAATTTGTTTAAAATTAGGGGGAATGCCTATTTTTGTAGTAGTAAGTAAATATGCGCAAATTATGTTGTATATAAAATAACAGATAAATTATTTTCGTGGATTTAAACGTTGGCAATAAAAATCTACACGCATACAATTTTTCAGATCTAATAAACTGTAACAATAATATTATTAAATACGTATTTTTAAAATGATATACAAAATACATACCATTTAGATGTAGGTATGATATACGTTAGTAGAATAACTTTTCACACAATGACTAATGACCTACGCTACTACGTGACCAATTACATTGACAGTACAGATAAAAACATGTCACTTCAAGAAACTCCAATCCAAACCAAATAAACAATTAATTAATAAATGCATGACATTTTTAATTGAAGACATAAAGATATTTATTATATAAGTTATATATCGCAATTATGTGTTGTAAAATTAAACAAATTATATAAACGAATGCATGTCTTGTGTAACAAGAGTATTCCATTGCAACCGAAGTGGAATTATTAAATAACGTATGTTCTAATCGTAAAATATATAATAGGATAGGTATGTAGATGTGTGGTTTTGATTTAGTAATAATAACTCATAATAATATTCCAACCGAAATTTGTTCCTTACAAAGCTATGAGATTCATAAGAAGAAATTCTGCAAAACTAATTGAGAAGTAAATTATTTGCATGACATATTATTATACCTAAATATAGGTAGATCTTTTTCCTAACTTTGTAGTCCCTTCGATATTCCAACAAACCTAAACAGTTTTGGGAACTGAGAGTTCTGGTTTCTTTTAGTATTTTGTAAAAAAATACCGTTCGTTCCCATTGATTGCAAACTCTAAAAATTAAAATGTAAGATCAGTCGAATGCATATAGTTAAAAATTGGATATCCACTAAATCTATTTTTGTTGATGTGGTGTTTCCTTAATAAATGGTAAATGTAAGTAGGTTTTTATGTGGTATTATAATTAATTTATTATCAGCCATTTATAGAACAGTTTTTAAAAGATTTGTTCCCGTACGCTTATAGCAATAAGCGCATTATGGAAATAAAAAACACTGCCCTATTTACTGAGACAGTGGTCCCAGTCCGGCCAAAATTTGTCCTTCATTCTTAAGCAGTATTCTTTGATGTTTTTGAATTCATCTGAAAATAGCAACATTATTTAGTAAATTGCACTATTAGAGGGTAAAAATTAATAATTACATAACAATTGCCAATTTATTTTTCCATAAAGGATGCAACCAGACTTAGCAGACAAATGCATAGAAAGGTTATAAAACTTTGACAATGATTCAATTGGTTGCAGTCATTTTAATTAGTAATAGTAGTTTAAAGTACACTTACTGTTAACAAGTTTTTCATATGGCGATCCAGGTAAACCCCACACGACTTGTGACAACAATCCAAAGATAGCACAGTCATCCTCACATGGCTCATCCCCAAGAATATATTTCTTGTTTCCAAGAATAATCGAAACTGCTTTAATGTCTTTGGTAATTAGCTCAACGATTTCTTTCTCAGAATGTCTCCCTATTCCTTGAGCGTTTGTCCCCTTCTTAATTTTGTACGTGAGTAAAATTGACATCACCATTAAGTAAATGGGATTGACTTTCATAATTTTAGATACGTTTTTCGTAAATAAAAATCTGTCCATTGCCATTCCCCTAAAATTTTCAAAAAGAAACATTAAACAAAATAACCATTGTTGAAATAAACTAATAGGATAATTGTTGTGTGTACAATTAAATAGTAGGTAGCAATATTTTGTCATAGTAATAATTTCTAACCAGAAGGCATGTTCTTCCAGCATCACTCGGACCGCGGTTGCTAAAGCCAGTTGCTCTTCAGAGTAGGATCCATTAAAACTTTTTTCGTATTTCCTAAATAAAACATTGTGCATAATACGGTTAGGTTTTACGTAGTAGTAAATATTTACGTATTTTCTAACGCAAGCATCGCGCAGATATCAATTTTAACGTGTTTTACTAATTACTTTTTTAGGAATTCCACAATGAAATAACTGTCACTGATATGTTGTCCATTCAAAGTAATCCAAGGTGCTTTTCCTTTGGGGCCAAATGTGTCAGTGATATCCATCTAGCAAATAGAATACAATAGAATGTTTCAACAATATTATTCATATAATATATTATATATTATTGGTAAGATTTTTAATGAAATTGAAAATGACACCTTGTAATTGACGTTGGCCATACGCAAGAATGTCAAAACTTTCATGATGAAAGGCGACGCATTTGGAAGCGTTGTTGCTGGTGGAAATCCATGAACAATAACAACATCCTTCGGACTGGACTTCCATCGATCTCTGTGTAAATACATACCATTTATATCCATATCAAGACTTCAAGACTTTTAAAGCACATGCACAATGTAATGAATTCAGTATCTATATGTACCTACAACATAATAAATAATATGTTGTTGAAGCATATCAAAAAGCCAAAATTGGTCAAGCTTAATGTAAAATTATATATGCATATATTGCCAAGGCCGTATATAGGGAAAAGATTAAAGCACCATTGCCCCATCCCAAAAGTCTTTACAAAATCAAAAATTTGGTTCCAACATACCAAAACAAATGCATACTAACTAAACGCTAACTGCGTGTATTTTTGGTTGGTTCGGTCGTTCATTCTAATATTCTTCGAAAAGGGACAAAGAATTATAATCACTGCATATACATCGGACCTCCCTGAATCGATATTTCTACATGCGATTGTGTTTAAATTTATACATCTTTGCTATTTGTGACATGCCATCAGTCTTAAAGTAATAATTCAACAAGGAATCGTACACCGAAATCACAATGGCTCTATAGGACTAATACATTAAGGCGTGATTTTGACAATTCCAAATCCATATAATATGGTACTTACAATTTTCGCTGTAACAATACTTTTTTCACAAACTTTATTCCCAAATAAATGGCAATAATGCCGATTCCATACAGAAGATACGTAGTACAGCCGCAGCAGACCATATTTTTTGCAAATCTTCAACAATAGTAAAAATTTACAAACTTGGAGCACGAAAATAAGTTAGTACACTTAAACAACAAAATCCCAAGAAGACAGTGGGAATATTATTTGACAATCCACCGTGCAAGGAAAGACCTTCAATAATACTTTTAAGCTACACAATCCACCTAATATCATGCAGAACAATTAAATGTGTAAGATTTAGTAGTACAATGCAGAGTTACATTACATTGCTTGAATCCTCAAGTTTTGTATTCGCAGAATTCGCACTTATGTATAGTTACCACTATATTACGTAATCAGCATTGTCAATGCCACAGCAAAAAGCGTGATTTCCTTTTCCTTACACACAAACAAACAGCTTCAGTAACCTACTACACAACAAGTGTAGGCGCACAGTAAGGCAGTAGTGCAGTAACAGTAATACACTGCCTTTGTATGTGTATAATTTTCCAAGGTACTACTAGGAAGGTAGTTACTCATATTTTATGTTCTTTGCACGTAGTACATTATTAAACTGCATAGTTAGTATACACATAATTTTAGCATTATTGTAAAGTCAAAGTCTGACAATATAATCAATACCAGTCGAAGTGTAAGTGAGTACTATACACATGATAATGGAAAACCAAATATTAAATGCTTTATATTCTCTGTCTACGTGTCAAAACAGCCAGCAGGGTAATGCCATACTACTACAGCAGTATCTCAGCTCTTGTTTGTAGTTAAATGGTTATGCTATACGTAATACATAGGAAACTATAGCATAATCACAGCAAAAACAAGACCATGTTCAATCAACTGACCATATATAATATTTTATATTGTATAAATTAGACACTCGAGTTTTCCTTAACAATAAAGTACTTGATTATATAATGTAGTTTGCTAGGTGTATAGTATATAGCATTTCTGACAGAAGAATGGTAATTGATAAGAATAAATCCCTCTTCACCCCATATCACTTTTTGCATGCATGACTGGCAAAATCTATGTCTCGGCTGTGGCGTAGACTGGAGACATGATATATATAAAAGCACCATTATATTAATTGTGTTATTTAATTTAGCGTTTTTATAACTACTGCCACAGGCAAGCAAGGTCCAAGAGTTGGTACACCATTTGTAAGGGTCTAAACAAGTAACTAAGTAAACGCTTAAACTAATGTCCACTAGGCACTAGGGCACGGTGTCATCGACTAAAAACATCCACAAGTAAATTGTGACAAAGCATATGTTAGCTGCAGTATAGAGCTACTTTGAAAACATTTTTTTAAAAGCGTTAATTGTAATTTTTCTTAATATGTAAACAGTGGCTTTCTTCAAATTCAAAAGTGGGCAGGCTCCACTTTCAACCATAAATAATATTATTGAAGTGACAGTATTTAGAATGTATTGAATATTATGAGGATGTGTTGATACCGTAGCTGCAAAATGTCAAAGGTCGTGAAAGAACTAACCGATTGATCCCTTGAACTTACATTTAGACTCAAATAAACGTCTTCATTGTAGTACGTGAATCCATGTGGTCAAAAATGTTATTGTGACAGACAGACTGACGGATACACGGTCAGCTTCGCAATTCCCATAAAGTAACTTAGTTACTTATTACTTAAAAATGGTTAACAATTATTGTCCATACTATACATTATAGAAACTTATTTAATGACTTAATGACATTCGCAGACTGCCCACACGTAAGAATAAAGGTGCAAAAATTGATTTGAATAAAAATAAGTTTATTCGTCATCTGTTGTAATGTTAATTTTTTAATACTAGCACGCAGAAAATTCTGCAGTAGACTTCTTGACGCGCTTAGCAAACTTCAAAAAATCTAAATTTAATGATATAGGATGTATGCACTTATCGAGTTATTTACATTTCAACGAAAAGTGCGGCTTATTATAAGTTATACTTTCTAATTACTATAATTACTGATATGACTTTACCTGAATAATTAATGCATGCTAATTATAGTTATATCATCAGCATACCATATTAGGCAAATTTACAGCATTTACAGGTAGAACACAGTAGAATTAATTGTAGTAAATAATTACAAGATGTACACTGCACCGCACAATGATCCATTTTTATTTATTAGCGTCATAAAGGCGATTTTTTAAACTTCATGTACACCAATTTTTGTAATTCTATCGTTTTACGAACAGTCTGAAGTGTATAAAACTGTACTCCCATTATTTTTAAAAAATTTGCAGCTGTTCTGATTTTATCATGAAGGGAAGCAACAAATTAATTTCTAATTACTTTTACATGCAAAAATTGGAACATGAAAAACTACATCAAGTTCCCTGTGTTTCCCTTTCGAATTATTTTTAAAAAAATCTCCGTATTTTGTTCTTGTCATGTAAATTCTACCAACATGCGCTTCGTTGCGCATTCGGAGATATAAAATTTTGAAATATGGAATTATTACTTGAAATAGGGTACCGTAAATGCTCGATTATCCGCACCAATTTGGGAATGACGTGGTTAGGACTCTGTTAGTGCGGATAATCAAATTACATTGATTGTGACGTGCCATTCAAGTATTGAATTTATATGTAATTCAATTATCCGCACTAAGAGAGCTCCGAACCACCTCATTCCCAAATCAGTTCGCATAATCAAGGTTTTATGGTAGATTTTTTACAAATTTTTAGTTTAACAGCAGATAGGCTTTTATTATGAGACAACACAATATCTACAATGTGGGGAAAATATTTTGGACTCCTCTAAGCAGCAATAACATTTCTGACGCAAATTAAAAAGAAAAGATCACTGTGCACCGTTTAGGTAATGCAGGCGTATATATTCACCCCGTAGTGACTACTAACAGACGCGATACTAAATTATTAGCAAAATGAGACAGTCCTGCTGTAAAAATTGTACCTAGTCAACACAATGGATCCTGCAGTGTTTCGATTCACCTTGACTTGATACAAAAGCGTCCCATAGCGACCCAATTAACTCCATACAAGTGTTTGACATGATTATTATTATGAAGCACGGTTGAGACAGCTCAAATGTCAAATATCCATGGTGACATACATGCTTAATTCTAAAATATAATATTTCCTTTAGCCCGAGTACCACTTTTCGAGTAAATATTTAACAAGTGTGTCTGCAACAACACTGCGTTATAATTTGGTCGATAATTTCTAAGCTACAAATCAACGCAATATTGTGGTCACGGTCACGAGTTTATGTTTATGGTGCATAATTTTGCTATAAAGAAGTGAAGCTTTATATCTTGTGGCAGACCTGTGCTAACGTGGAACATTATCGGAAAATTTGTTTTTAATTACGCTTTGTATTAATTGCGTTTGGAAAGAGGAAATAATAAATCACTAATTTTTTGTCTTATTTATAAGATATGCAGAGAAATCATAAAATCCACTCACTACTAACGTTAATACAACAGATATTGCATCATATATAATCATTAAAAAAATTCACATTCTTAAGACAATGAATATTATAATTGTAGTTTAAAAATAAATATTTTGCGTTTATTCCAACCAAAATAAAATGTACATTAATATTGCTATAATTAATCCTAATGATAATATACCCAGGAACTGAAGGCATGAGGATCTACTTTCACCTTCACATCTCCAACATCAGGGTCTCTGATATTGAAGTACTGTTCGTCATCCCTGGAGTTAATAACGATAACTACAGTTCCACCGTCAGGTCTTTCAAAGACACCCAATTCCAAGGTACCTTCCTCTTCGATTTTTCCATCAATGCGAACGGTGCCAGGGGGAAGGAATTTACTGAAATGGGCCATTGCGTAGTATTGGGTGTTCTTGTAGAATTCTCCAGCTGCAGGATTTACAATGATTGGGGCAGAGTGAGTATTTCCTACCCAATTTGGTCCTCCTGACATATCTAACACCAAATTCCAGTCTATCCATCCCTGAACGTAATGAAGATGATCCAACAGGATATCATGAGCATAATCTTCAGCTAAATACCAAAGACCTAATCCGATACGATCATTTTCATTATCTTCGTTACGGTTGCATGCTTCAGTTGCCAAGAGGATTTTGTCCGGGTATCTTGCATGAATATCATCGTAGACACTGTATGGCCCGGCGGTACCGTAGAAATACCAATGAAGACCAAGTCCAGCAACGTATCTGGAAGCGTCCTGATCGGTGAATACAACATTGGCCCAGTCCCAAGCTAAAGGTCGGTTGTGGTCAAGCGCTAAAATGTGAAATCTGTCTGGACCGAAACCAGCTTCTTCAAAAATTGGGCCCAAGTCTCGTTTGGCAAAGTCTCTTTCCATCTCAGCGTTGAACCCAAGAGTGTTCCATGGGAACCAGGGATCCCATCCGGTCATAGGCTCGTTTTGAATAGTCATGCCCCAGAATTCCAAACCATTGTCTCTGTACGTCTCAAAAAATCTGTAAAGAGCAAAAAATTACATTCCTTTAGTTTTTTGGAATTTTTAATACACCTGTGGGTTATTATGCAACAACTTTCGGTTAAGGAAAAATTGAAATTAAAGTGGAAGATTAATTTTTCATACCTAAGAAGATATTTGGCATATTGTTTCCATTGGTAAGATCCAGCCTCTCCAATCAAGCTTCCTCCGTGATTAATTTCTCCGTTTGTTTTCATCCAAGCTGGAGAACTCCATGAGGAACCAATGAACTTTATCGGCTTTCCGGCATGTCTCACTGCTTCTTGCATTTGGGGAATCTGTAACAGATTCAATTACGGTTAAAAAATAGTGTTCGTTTTAACGGGTGGACAAAGTACACGATTTTTTGTATATAGTACAACAATAATTTGAAGATATTAAATATGGTACCTTCATTTGAGTATCTTCATCTACCAAAGACCAACTGGTTAACTCCCAATCATTTTGTCTGTCGTCGTAGGTGTAGGGACGGTTGGAGAAATCACATCCGGAAATGACAGTTCGTCCGACGGAGTATTCGATACCTTCCTGGGAGAAATAAGAGCTGAGGACTTTTGATCGGAGATTTGGAGAAATGCTGTTTAGGCCAATTGCTGCTGCGTCACTCCACGATGAGCCGAAACCGATGATTTCTTGAAATCTCTGGTTTCTGTTAACATTTACTTCCCGGAGGGTAACTCCAGGCAGATCATTGCCAAAATTTACTTCTCTTCGTTCTAACCGTTTTCCCGCTCGGTCACTTTCGTATACGTGAACGACACCCCGGTCTAGGCGAGTGATAGGGTCAAGAGTGTCGCAGTAATTTTCGGTACACACGCAAACAACGGAATCATGTTGGAAACGTCTGGATTCACATGGTGTTGCTGCCTCTACGAATCGCCGGGTGTTTTCGGAGAATATAGATAGTAGTAGAACAGTCGTTACTAAAAATGACAGAGCTCCCATTTTCACAGTAGCATCCAATGGATTGCAACTTTTGAAGTGTTTTTCTCTGCCTTAAATACTGCCTGCTCCAAACCAATTAAAAAACATATTTTCTGTAAAATTATATCAAACTCGGACTTGTTATGTATGTCAACTGAAGTATTATATACGACATGTGATTGTGAGTAATGAATAATATGATTGATTGTTCATGCAATTACATTTAATAAAGAAAAATAATTATCAAGAGATTATTTATTCGTTGATATCACAAACTTTGTATATTTGTGCTCATTTGGATGCATAAAAGAGTTGGATTTTGTGAAGGATAGAAATATTTATTTTCATACACGATAACAGATAAAATTCGAACAAATCCATAATTAAAGATTACATAATATAAGGTGTGTAGTGTGTGTGTCTGCTGTGATAAATGTTACTCATAATTTGTTGGGTATATGGATTAGCAAATTTTATTTACAATATATTTACTAATTGATTTGTATTAGAAAAAAATATTCTGGTTGAGTATTTGCAATAAACAGAAATACCTGGCTCGACCAAGAATATGACAATTTCATTTGTTGCAAGAGAAATGCAAATTGTTGCAAAAAAATTAGTTAGTGCGTTCATTAAAAATAAAATGCGGATGAAATAATTGACACAGCAATTGTGTTTAAGTATTAATACTTTTGTGTAAATAGGTATCTATACATGTGTTGGGATATATCTTAGCCAGACAATTGCGTTTAAGAATCAAATTATTTATTTATACTAATATAATTATATAGAATAGGATGAACAACTAAGTTGGCTTTCGTTCATTTGTCAATTGTCAAAGATTATTTAATGATTGATCGCTGCATTTTAAAGTAGGCTTTGATAATAATAGAAATCTACTTTTAATTCCACATCCTCGTACAAGATAATGATAACGCAAACAATTTATAAGTAATTATTTATAATATTTAACATTGCAATTTCAATTAGCTCATTTTGAATAATTATGGATTCGATTTTCAGCAGTTGTTCTTTTAAATTAAATTGAATTTTTCATTGCATTATTATTCAAATTATGCGTTGTGGTTTGTTTCATGATCAACTTGTTACTTGTTGCGAAGAGACACACATTCCAAATCACATTTTATTATAATTTATAATTTTATTACTGACTCGATTAATCAAGTTTGCCAATTGAGACACTATCATGGTTGGTAAAAAATAATATCACGATATCGTAAAGGTGTTGACGAGTTCCAACTGTTTGCTTGCTGATAACTGACTGACAATATATAATTGTTCTCAAATTGATCATCCGAACTCTTCGAATATCAAACCTCAATGTTCTCTGCTGTGGTGATTGCAATATGCGTTTAACTTTTGTTTGTACCTGATTCATTAATTCTGTAATGCAATATCAGTAGTGATGAGAATTTAGGGCACAACGAGAGATAACGTTCCGTTATAATGTCAGCGACATACCTATAAAAAATTATTTTACTTGTCCAACCCTGGTCTACATTCTCCGCTGGAATAATATCGTATAGTAATAATATTATCGTCATATTTTGGCAAGTACATATCATATTTAAACATTTCTCAACTTATGTTTTGACAGTTCCTTGTCGACGATAAATATAAACTTTGTACCAAAAATGCTACCATTAAATTTATTTTCTTAGTCTAACAAATTTTGGTTTAAATTATAATTGCATTTTTAATTTAAATATTAAGTAACTGTTATTTACAAAATAGAACCCACGTCAAGCGTCTATCTGTGTAGCTTTTGATGATGAAAATATAATACTAATACTATCAACCCAATAAAGTCTCCGATCCTACTAGTCACAATTGTAAATAATTTTGCGAAGTATAATGTTTGAATTTTGAATATTAATCAATATTATGCCAACTTTCCAATCCGGGAAGGTACAATAATATTTTATTATATACAAATCAGTCATTAACCCCGTTTGGTTTTTAGGTTTCCATTTTCCAACGGGTTACACTTTATAAGTCCTTTTCTCATAATTTGTTCCAATGGCGAGTCACCTTCATAACTTGAAGGTTGTCGCAAAGATCCTCCGATTTTATCCCACAAAGTAAAATATTGTCCATAATTGTAATTATAGAACAAGTGATGGTCTGTGTGATGAGCAGATCCACATATAAAAGGTCGTAATATTTTCGGCACTCTTACATCGCCATCATGTAAAGATACTGACCAAATGTTCGCTAATACAAACATTACTAAAAAAGTGGGTTTATGCATGGGAAATGCGAAAACGTAAATATGGTATGAAGTTCCTTGCAGAAAGCCGTCGATCGGATGAAAGGCATGAGACGCAAAAGGTGTAGGAATTTTCCACAAATGGTGCATTTTGTGTAGACGCTTGTAAGCCCATGGCATATGTGATACGCGGTGTATCCAGTAAATTAAACAATCGGTAAACATGGTAAGGCTTATAATACTAAAAGCAACCGCATGCCAACCTAAAAATCATAATTGCACAAGTTATCTTATTATTTTAAACTAGGTTACTTTTAAAGCAAAAATTATAGTCAAATAGTAAAGTCAGCAAAGCGGAATACGTTCCTAAATAAATATTTTACTAAAATAAAACGTGTTTAGGTATATAGATAATTTTCACAGTTCACACAGTTTACAGTATCTTATACAAAATTCTCAAATTCTTACCGTAAGATGAGTCGCTCACGGAATCGTAAAGTTTTGAATACCCTCTCACTTCAAATATAAAACAAAACACTGAAAGACCCGACATAATCGGAATAGAAGAGCAGGACATTTTAATTTCCTTTTTTATTTGATCCTTTAAAAGAAATTAGATTTGCATGAATACTGCATAACGATAATTTTGTTGCATTAATATATTAATAATGCATAATAATAATTTTGCATTAATAATAAGCAATAATAATTTTGCATTGATAATGCATGAAATAATTAAAATCACCTTAAGAAACAAAGGATGTTTCATGAGTGTTTTGTCAAAAATAAACATATAATTTAACCCGGCAGTAACAAAGTAGAGAACATATCCAGCAAGAGTTGTGATAACAAGCAAGGAAATGAATTGTCGCAGAAAATAATCTTCTGGCCACACTTCATTGTTGTAAATGTAAGGCGTAAAAAGATACTCATCACAAAAATTTAATACTATATCCATTTTTGAATCGCAATTTTTAAAATGTCAACGCCAGAACAGGTAGAACATCACAATTTACAATAACACACACCCAAATCACTAAAACCATCTAAATACCAATGAAAGACCACTCAATTTGTACTCATGACATTTTGAATAGGTGTGTACGTTAAGTAGCGCAAGTGAAAAATCTCACCTCGTACACGGTTACATTTGTCATGCATTAACAAATTGACAATTCATTTATCTAATCCATTAATCCTTGTAACAACTGCCATAAGCCAATTGACCCTAAACATTGACCGAGTTTTATGAACCATGCAAGCTTGGGTTAATGTGAACACTCACTCCGTTAAAGAACAATCTCAATCTCACTAGTTTACATTCAATGAAACAATGAATCGTTTGAAAATTTATAATATGTATATATATATATATATTATATTATATTAAAAGACCGTCGCGATTATTATATATAATTAAATATAATATTCGCTAAAACGATTATTCAATTAATTTTATTTAGCGTACTTATGGTTCCACTACATCGATTTAATATTTTTTTGCACAATGCACAGTAATACTGTCGATATTTCGAATAATATTTGGAATATTTGGTGGTTTGAATTCGTTGAAAAAAATTAAAGCAGCCAGAAATACAAGGGCGTATCTAGAAATTTTTAATGAGGGGAAAGGAGTTTCGAGTCGTCTGGGGGAGGGCTGAAACCTTAAAAGTCAACGCCAACAGAAATTGGATGAATTATTAAAATATTGGAAGAAAAATGAAGATATTAATATACCTAGATTCAAATTGCAGGCAAAGAAATAAATCACTTGGAAATATAAAAAATGTTATTTAAAAAGGGTCAATTTTGTAGAAAAAGGAAAATGCCATAAATTGGGCGACTTCAGCATTGTAGAGATATTGATATAAATTGGTACAAAATTGATATAAAACAATAAAATATTAGAGACATACCTCCAATGGCTAAACTAAAAATAAATAGCACGATTAATGTAACTTATATTATTTCGAAAAAGTTTTCAAAGCAACCTAACTTATCCTAACTAAAATTGGGTAACCTCAGCAAAATAGAGATTAAAAGTTAAAGCAATAAAAATAACTATAAAGTGATAAACTGGAGCACGCTTCTTTCTCATAAGTCATTTAATTGAAAAAGTGAGATCTGAATTTCTCATGTTGTCTCCGTTCCGTTTCGTAGCGCGAAACATGTGAATGAATTTAAGCCCAATGGAACAAATCAAATTTCATGTTAATCTACGTGGATTTAACATCAAATTTAATAAAAAATAAGTGAGGTCTTGTTTTTTTATTGTAAATCATGTGAAAGTAATTAAATAACATTTCTAATATTGTATTAATATAAATAAAACACAGCAATCATTTTAAAATTAAACTGCACACATCATTTATTTGAGATTGTGAAGTAAATGTATAATTTACTTTGAGCGATGTGCAAAGCTCGCCGTGCCAAACCTAGGAGTAAAAAAACATCCAACTCTTCTGAAAAGGAAAAAAGTGAAATTTCTAAATCCGAATCTAAATGGCATCAGAAATGGATTTATTATGCAGCAATCGTCATAACTATATTCGTGTTACTCGTATTTTCAATGAAGATGTATTTTATTGAAGAACCTTATCATCCCAGGTTACATTACGTCATCAGACAATACATTGACATCGCCAATCAACAAGTTGAAATGGAAAATCAAGTAAGTAAACATTCTGACACACTCTGATTTTAGTTTATATTTCCGGGATTTTGCACCCACACATTTATTTACAATTCAAGATTGAAAGGTTGTCAATATTTTAGTAAATAAAAAAACAGTAGAAAAGTACAAATAATTTTAACTGAACTCATAAACCCAAGCAAGAGAAAATCCCTCTCAAGTCTTTCACAGCATTAATTAATTATCATTAATTGTCATTTTAATTAATTATCATTAATTGTCATTTTAATTAATTTTTTTACTAATTTAATTATTACCATATGAATTTAATTCACAGCATTTTAATTAATTGTCACTTTTCAGATGTTGTCACATTTAATGGGAGACCCTTTGGGTGAAATAATAAAGAACGGACTGAGACCAATTCAGGAGAGAGTGGCGAGTCTTCGAACACAGACTAGTCAGTATGAAAAAATGGAACGGATTCCCGGAGGACCAACAAGTTTCATTACATCATCCCTTAAGGAATTGGATCACATTATTAACAATCAGATGTCGGCATTGTATGCAAAAGTACTAACTTAAATTGCAACATAGTTAAACTTTAAAACAGTTTTACTTGTAAAAAATACATTACATTTATTAATCTGTTCTAATTACCAACTTTTGCGAACTCCGAACCATTCCAACCCCAGTTAATCTCCGAACAATATTTTGCATTTTAATTATAAAATACATGACATAATGACATTTATTAATTTTTTCTGTTTGTGTGAGCTTTTAGGTCTTCCTAATTTTAAGTGACGTGGCAAAAGGTTCCCTTGCTATTACAAAGACAAGTTCCGAATTGATTGAGCTAGGAAATCAACGTCTGGATATAGAGAACATTCGGGAAATGGTAATAGAAGATGTAACCCTGGTTAAAACACCCATGGAGCCGGATATGCAAAAAACAGTCGCAGAAATGGCTAGAAATACCACCCTGGCGGAAACTATTGATAAATTAAATAAGTTTGCTGATCTCTATGAACGTTTAGAGATAATAGAATTAAAGGTTACGATTTTTTATATAAATTCACATTGCTCAAAAAAAGGATTAGAATTGAATTTTTATGTTGATTTCTGAATTTGTAGTTATCAAATAAGGCGAAGGAATTGTTTGGTTTTGAAGACATGCGATATTTGTCAGATATGGACATGTCGGACGAGGAATATGAACAACTTCTACCATTTTGGAATGAGTTTGAAGAGCAAAGAGCTGTAATAGAAAAGGAGAAACTCAAACTTCAAACGGTTTTTACAATTTTCGCCCTTTTCACCGATCGGATACAAAACAATCTCAAAGAAATGAGCGAAAAAATGATAGCCTTCGTAAGTTCTTTTACATGTGTGATATTTAATATTATATTTTGTATTTACAAAGGCAATAGTACTCTCAACCATTCTGACACATTCCGATTGGAGTGACAATGAATCTCACATATACTGTGAACATTTAACAACCATCACCGCTAGTGTACACATTTTGTCACAAAGCGATACTTATTATATTTTAATTATTTCTTTTTTTTAATTAAAAGTTTGAAAATTTACTTTTGTCGTTTTTCGTAACAAACAATCTATAAATCATACAACGGCGTTATTATTTTTATTATGTAATATATGACATTTTGACTGAAAAAGGATAATTGAATGTGAAATTTTAAAAATTATATGCTATACGTTGATGAAGGTTTTTTATGCAATTTCCAAAGCCGTAATAAATACTGGTTTAATACATTATTAGAGTAAATATCTGTAAAATCAACGTATACAATGATAGGGGTATATAGTCACTGAATTTTCGTAGTAGTTTTTCATTGCCTTGCCATATAATCAATTATGAATAACAAATTAAGCAAGATATTTTATTGCCAGTCAGAATCTGGTGAATGTTCAAAGAGTTTGGAATGATTATTAATGCACATTTAAAAGTTAATATTCACTTTTCTCATAATTAAAATAAATGACAAGTTTTTAAAAGCTTAGAATTTGAACCTAAACTAAACGTTTTTGAATTTCAGGCCGAACAGCAAAGATTTTCGTATATTAAACTGCAAGAAATGGTTTTGACAGACGCCCAAAGGCTGAAAGTTAGAATACAAAACCTTCAGTATAAATACGCCAAACGAAGATCCGAGCTTTAGTTCTACCCTGACTAATTGAACTAATTCAAAGTTACCATTGCGTTCATTATATGACGCTATCTGATAAGAGTGATTGCAATAAGACTTCAAAAGTGAGACTTTCTTCCAACATAGCCTTTCCAAGGTAAACGTCTTTTAAGATTTGAGATGTTAAGGCTTTGTGTATTTCTCAAATAATGTTTAGTTTGAAGAAAACGCTTAAATATAACAATAATTTATGATAAGTCTTTACTTGAATTAAGCCACGAGTTAAAAGAAAAACGCAATACAGTTACCGAGATGAAAATTTAAATTTGTCAAACAAAGTCAACCTCTTAGGCTCTAAAAAGTTATATAGGAAGTAAAAATTAGAATAGTTTTGAAAAGATATTAAAAACCACCTGTCCAGAAGAAAAGGTCGAAAAACGAGCCTAGTGATGAAAGTACAAATAATATATATTTTGCCAATCAGTCGAAAATGCTCACAATTTTGGCATTATTTGAAAGTCATCTTATTCAAATTTCTTTTCCGGTGAAAAAGGAGTCTTCATATTATAAACCGTAAACACTTGAACATACATAAAGCAATTCCAAAATATGCTAACATCATAATAGGATATTAATTAGTTAAAAGTTAATAATTTAGTGAATGTTGTTTATATTATTTCAGCACACTGCAATGTGCAAATACAACATTTCAGGTTACAATTTTGTACATAAGTATAATTATGAAAGTTTAAATGTTTAAGGGGGTAGTCGTTTGTATCGGTCTGGGAAAGATGTAGAAAGCAAACAGAGTATGATATAGAAGGACGGGAGAGAATTGTAATAATAAGGTAGTAAATTATTTACGGTATAAAGCTTAATACTCACTGAAGTTTCAATGTAACTGTCTTCCAGAATTAATATTTATATACAGTTACTAACATTACCGTAATCACTATCTACGTTTAACATTTGTACCATTTTATAACTCTAACGTTAAGATAACCTAGAATGATGTATCTAAGCTATACACAATTGGTTTGTGCCATTGATGATTAAGGCCTCATTTAAGAATATCTTAATCGGGTTTTCTGAAAGTACTACAAATATTATTTAAGCAAGTCTGGTATCAATTTATAATTAGGGTATTCAACCTAAACCGCGTTACATGGTTATCTCCCTTATCTCGCTTACACGTAAGCAAATTACGTCTGAGAGATAAGCATCTTACATCTTCTTGTGTATTTCCTCAGCACTGGTAGGTAACTTAAGACACATAACGTCTCCAGAGCTATTAATAGCCATAAGCTTAGCTTATATATAATTTCTTACAACCGTGTAGTTGGCGGCAGTGCGTTGGGTTTAAATCGGACTGCTTTTAACTTTCAGTCAAAATACGAGTTTTTGATTGACATTTTAATTAAAAATTGGTCCAACATGGCTACAAACATCCAAACTGTTAGAAAATGGAATTTGGAGTAATTATATTTTAGTTTTTAAATGATCAAGTTCCGGTAAAATTATTGTGTGTCATTCGTCACGTAGTCACATTCACATTTGGATTGTTTGTACCTTTTACAAATGTATCGGGTTTTTAACAATCTTCCATGTTTTCAATGAAAATGTCCATTTCTTTGTAAATTTCGGATTCACTTCGTGACAATACTAATTCTATTTAATGTCATTGTGACACATTTCTAATAGTTTTCGTTTTAGTGTTTCATGTGGCATTGCATTGTAAAGTGTAAAATTAAAACACATCTGTTTACGTAAAAAGAAGCAAAGAGGGTCACTCACTTTAAAGCTAATAATATGT
>JABASD010003950.1:0-17440 GCA_019776165.1 Pogonognathellus flavescens | reverse complement strand
CGAGCCGAGCCGGAAAAACCCGTAGGTAAATGGTAAAATGTATCATTTTTCAGCTAAATATTGGAAAATTTCGAGATTTTTTCGAGTTCGAGCCGAGTTCGAGCCGATTTTTTGTTAACAGAACGAGATCGAGCCGAGTTCGAGCAGCAAACTTTCGACCAAGTTCGAGCCGAGCCGAGTTCGAGCCGAGTTCGAGCCGAGCCGGAAAAATCCGGCTCGTTGCCACCTCTACTAAGCACTAAGCACAATGAAAACATTTTAACTTTGACTAAAAGAAAAAGAAATACTAGACCCCACAGTAGAACAAATAATTATAAAACCACGATTTCTACTATAATAACCATTTTCTTCTGGGTCACTCTTAATGTCTTAATGGAAGTATCTATTGTAAAAACTAATTGTGACAATCATTCCAAAATTAAAGTATACAGTATAACCTGAAGTATGTCAGTGTATAACGCAAGCAAGGGTAACTGGGTAACTCATTAAAAAGTTGACATTAAAAACAATTGCAAATTTGCAGAAGTTTAATGTTAGGTTACAAATGAGAATTTTTGATAATGATTCGAATGAAAGTAGTGCTTGATGTGCGGGTTTAAGAGTGCTAATGCTAATAATTGATGTCTTGAAAACCGCTATGGATTTACAAGCTGTCTGCCAATAATATTTAATTGCTCGTATTTGATTATATTACACTTAATGCACTGTGAATGTTATTTAATATGGTGTCCTTCGCTAACCATTAAATTGTTTTTCTAACAAAACATGAATACTTTGTTTTGGTCAATACAGGTAACTGCAATTATAAAGTATCCATTAGTACATTAATTACATTTATCAGTAGTTACCCACATCGATAATTAAATTCTCAACCTAAAGAATCGAGAATTAAGTTTCTCTGTTTCATGACTAATTTAAATCAATGTAATGTACCTAATGGTAGCTTTGCGGAATATTTGATGCCACATCCCTGAATTAGTATTCACTGAGCTTTCATATAATTTCGGTATAAAATTGATACGCATAATTTCTATTAATTTATTCCAGAGAGCCTGCATGTTTCATAATTCTTTAGGAAGACAATCCTCTTCCTTAAACACATATTTTTAGGTTATTTAAACGAGCACTACATGGGGTAATAGCATTCAATTTACAGTAAGCAGACCCTGAAGAAGTACCTGACAATCAGTGCAGTAGTGGAAGCAATATATTTTCAAAAATGGTTGGATTTACTGACTATCAACGTCACATGTGGTTTCAGACGACATTTATTTTTGTTTGCCGTTTTTACATTGTTAAAACAAAGAATGGCTCGTATGCGATAAAGGAAGTTGGAGCATTGAAAAAATTGTTTTATTTCCTCATCTGGGTTAATACGGGGATTAAACTCATCTACTTAACGTTCACATATCATGGATGGATACCAGTCGAAGTTCATTTTTTGGATCAAATGTCCATGTGGGATTGGTATTTGAATGCGATGCATTTGGTTGCAGGTATATATATAGCTTGTTTACAAATAGGAAATTTGTCATACTTTCGTAACTTCTAACATTGTGATAACATAGCGGAACTATACTTTTAAATTGCAGAAGCTAGCATTTGGATTCGCAAATATCCTCATTACGAAATATTGCATCGGCAATGGGCACTACTTGAGGAAATTTATCAGAAACTTGAAAGTCCTCAAAAAATTTCCGATAAGATCCAACAAACGGACAGAATAAATAAATTGATGTACAGGTAAGAAAATATATTTTACATAGGGTTTAGTTATAAATTGCATGAAAATATGATTGGACAAATTTTGTTTAATTAAAGTTTATCTGTACGGGAATAATTTTTCAAAAATTTGTAACACATGTAAAAAATTAACAGCACTTTTGTCATCGTGGGAACAGTAGGATTGCTTTTCCAAGAATTTTCGACGCCAAAATATGCTTTGAATACTTACGCGATTATCCCGTTCGAGAATTTTCCGTTGACGCTGTTGTTTTCCATGCACGAATGTATTTTCATGTTCCAAGCCTACATCCACCAAGCATCGACAATGATTGTAGCTGAATGCAAATCAACCAGTTATGCTCACATTTTGGCAGAAATGACCGAAACTGTTCACAAACTCATCCGGGAAGGTAAACCCCATAAGGAAGTGAAAATTGTCAAAAATGATCCAGGAGAAGAGTCAGACACATATTCTGGAAAAAATGTTGAACTGCCACAGGATAATGGTACACGAAATTCATGGAAAATTAAAGACAGATATTTAGATCCGAAAACAAAAGCCCCGGGAACGGAGTACGACATTGAAACTCTAATACGCGATTATAGAAAACTGACTCTGATGAGCAAGGAGTACAATTCGTGGGTGGGAAAACGTATGGGATATTGTGAAGGTTTAAATTACTGTCAGTTTGTTTCAGATGTCTTTATGATATTCCAATTAATCAAAGAGCCCGAAATGGACTTCCTGGGAATTTTCTTTTACCTTTTGGACGCAATATTTGGAATGATCATGTTATTTAGAATGTTAATATTGACGTCACGTCTGTACCCACAATCACAGGAATTTCTTCATGCTCTCAAATGTTACACACAGTACGAAACGCCTTTGAGAAACTTTCTCAGAAAAACCATCAGCAGCTTCAGAATCATCGCTACAAAACTTACAGGTTATTCCGTACAACCAAAAAGTGTCCCTGTGGGAGTTAATGTTTTGATGAATTGGTATATTTGTGCTGCCATGTGGAAAAGACCAATTGACCCCACTCGTAGAAACTAAATCGGGGTATTAAATATTGCACGCCAGAGAAATCTAGAACTACACCTACACACTTTCCAAAATGTGCACCTATTCAAAAAGGTAACCTTCTATGAAACGATTACCAATTAATTAAAGAAGCACGACGCTCCTTACTTAAGTAGGTATACTACAATTATTAGAGGTTATATCATCTGAGGCTATGTTTACATCATTTTCTGATTCAGTAACGTCTCCGAAAGGTTTCTATGATTGATAAGCATTAAATAGGAATGGAGTTGTAGCGCAGTGCAGTGATTGCAGTGAATGAAAAGTTTTCATAAGTGGTAAGTATTAAAAATTAACAGGAACATGTCCGGTAATGTACGTGGTAATGGACTATTTGAATATTTGAGTCGACATAGTGCAATCGATATTTCCAGCAGCAACAAACAAAGCATATGATTTGTAAATGCGAGCTTCTCAATTATTATAGGGGTGATTATAAAGTGAAGTATTTGCTTTGTAAATAAGGCTGATAATGTGGAAGTAAACTTGAACTCCTTCAAGCCAATGGGTTTCCAGTGTATGAAAAAATGCTTTCTTTCCATGTCAACTCTACAATACAATGCGTAAAAAATCAAAAGAGAGAGAGAGACAGCGTTATTTCATTTTTTTAACAGAAAAATTTATTGCAAAAACGCATGTATTTGCTGCATCATCAAAATATGGGCAGTAGATGCAAAACATAAGCAAAGAATTTACGGTTTATACATTCAATTGCTTAAAGGCGAGGATTAAAACATCTAAGGCTACCTACCATTTATATCTGTGGATTGATGCCATTTAACATTAAAGTAACATTACAACAACTATTAAATTGAAATACTTTTTAATTGCAACCTTTGCAACGGTAAAACTTAAGTTAATTGTAATTCTACTTACTTAGACATTTACAAATTGCATTGTCCGCGGACAAAGAATACTACTGAATATAACCCTATTGACAATTTTGCATCATTTGATATTATTATTTCATTTTGTTGTGAAATTGTATTGTTGCATTTACTTCTATTACATAGATAATTATTGTGTGTGTTTACATGCATTATGTATTCGATATGTATCAAGAGGTTTATGTCTTTTAGTGCTTTTTACCGTTAAAGTTTTAAACGTATTTATCTTCCCCACATTAATACTGTCGCCGTGATATTTCTTTTGTTGTTTTATGTACAATATATACTTAGAATAAAATAATATACACCAAACTTTTATATTAAGAACTATCTGCACCTATTACAATCACACACACCACATATTACAGTTATTAAACGATTCTGTTCTATGATACTCTTACAAATGGTAATTTGAATAATCAAATTAAATTGACTTGTTTTTTTAGTTTTAAAGGCTTACTACACATCGAATACCTCTTACTTTTCGAGCTTTTACTGATTATATTTTTATATTGTGTATTTTGAAAAAAAAGTATTTACCCCAAGCTTGAAAATTTTATAAATACACACATCAATGTATAGAGGAAATTTTGTGTTGTCATATTCTAATTAATAAAATAGTATTTCATATTAACTAACGTATTGAGCAAACTTCAGGTATGTTTAACATTAACGATATCGTAATACTAACAAAAAACTTGTAAATTGCGTTGAGTTTAATTGGCGTTTGAAACATATGAACATTTGTAATAAAAATCACCATACAAAGCACAACACTTCACACTGAATTACTACCCCGGTAGGCAGCTATATACATACATCTTCCAAAACATTAAAACGAGTATTGATAAAACTATAAACTATTATTTCAGTCAGATATTTACAAATTAGTTTTCGTTTACCTATGTGCTGTTGAGTATTACAGTCGTACTGGCCAAATATCACTTATTTTGAATACATGAACATCTACCTGCCCGGCCTGCCGAATAAATAATAGACTAGTATAAGTTTTAAAAACTATCTAGTATTCACTAATATATATATTTGTATTTACAGTTACATTCAAACTTATAATTACATACCTAGTTCCATTCCATTCCATACCTACTCTGTACATAATTAATTGTCACTGCTTACATTTACTATACTACGTTTCTTTTATTTTACTGTACTTTCTAAACAATGATTTTGTAAATCACAAATCGTTTTATTAATTATTTTGCAAGTTTTATGAGACATTAATTCTATTTTGCAAAAGTGCGTCTACGTATGCCACTCAATTGCTGATAATACTCTCCTGTGATGAATAAAGGCATACAGTACCTATAAGGTAGAATATATCATTGTTAATTACATGAGACAACCTTAAAAGCATTACTTTTTTCTACAAAACATGCATGTCTTAATTTTTTATATTTCCTTGTGCAGAAGGGCATACCCAGAATTTCTATTTGGTGGGGGCACACAATAAATTGAGAGCAAAAGGGTCTCACATTCAAGCGTAGCGTCAAAAATTATATCAAATTTAGGTTAAAATAAACCAAAGTACACTACGAAAATTTTTGCGATTTTTTTAGACATTTTCTGCCTTTTTCCAGGAATTTATGAGGGGGAGGGAAAGCGTGCCCCCTTTCGGAACGTCCTTGGTGGTGCAAAGGAGGTAAACTGCATTCATTCAATATTTCACGGGTGTTTTGGTAAAGATGAAAGCAAGTTGTTTATCCATGTTATCAGAGTTAAACATAGTAACGGGGTCACTGCTCACCCCTTCAACCATGTTATTGTTATTGACGCTATTCACTTGTCGAGACTTGTAAAAAAGAAATCCTCCCAAAGCAACGATGCCCAGCGATGTCATCATCCACAAATATTTCACGACCGGCCACACCTTCTGATGAACATCTAATGTCAACAGTAAACCTGCCTTTAAGGGATCCAGAACAGCCGACTGAAATTTTAAATTTCGCAACATTAACATGATTATGTTCTTGCAGGAGAATATTCTTTCAAACTGATCCCATATACTTCATAAATATTGTGGACAAACCTGTTCAAACCAAACAAAAGGAACATAGGCCCTAGATGCGTTTCGAAATGATGGCATGCCTTGGTAGTTGACGAGTTCAACCGAAATCTGAAACCGTACTTTGGTTTGCACAGAAGATCCAGTAAACTTTGTCAAAACAAACACAGTTAGAATAAATCAAGTTATATATATAGCAAAATATATAAATACGTTTAGTTTTTGAAGTAGATACCGGGTGAAAATCCGCTCGCGTTTCATGATCATTTTCATTAGGACTCAAACCTTCCACTAGAGTCAGCACATATGGATCTACTTTGTAAAAGTGAGGCTTGGAAAATATGAGAGGAGCTCCTAAAAAATTAAAAATACACAATTGTACTTAACCAAAGTGTCTTGACAACGCACGACGGAATAAGGTGACCCCGTAGTTTACGAAATCTCAAAAAATCAACTTTTTTCCTTTTTCGTGATTTGGCACACCAAATGCAATTTGGTGTGCCAAGACTGTTTATTATCAACGAGCATTACAAAAGTGATTTGTAATCACGGAAGATGAAAAAAGTTGATTTTTTGAAATTTCGTCAACTACGGGATCACCCTTCCTGGGTGTCAAGGCTCCTTGTTTATTAACGTAGGTATAAGTTTCAGTGAAAAATAACCGGTGAGGATTAAAACTGTGTTAAATACCTATGCATCGATCCATTAACGCAAAACCAGTTGTGCTGCACTTCTTTGTGTCCTCGTGTGGGCAATAGCACCAATCGGCAGGATTTTCTTCGGGAGTCAAGAAATCTTCCAAATAATGGCGGGCAACATTAATGCCATCGTCAGACACAATGGGTTTTATGTACCTCCAAGTGATGGTTCGACAAATATCGGGAATAAATGCTTGCAGTACGGTTACGCCAGGCTCCTGAAATGGTTGGTAGAATTGAGCATTCGTGCCGTTGATATCATTGCAACGACCGCCTTTCCAAGTGTCAATTTTGGTTTTATCATCGATGGAGACAATTTTTGTAAAGCTTTCATAGCTTCTAACACCTGAGTGAACCACAAAATATCCAGAGTCTGTCCCATTTCTCTGTACAAATCAAATTTTAAAATTTGTTTATTTTTCAATGATACTTTGGTAGATTAATTTGCAATATGTAATTATTACCCCTTTGAACAGCGCAAATTTTCCATCGGCGTACGCCTCAGGCAGTGATACATCTCCGGACATCTGCACCATTGGGTCTTCAATAAGTTCGACGTAATTCTGGATGGACACTCCTTCGAACATCAAGTCCCTCACTGTTCCATTCATGTACAGCTTTTCCCCCTTTTCGCTCAACATGCCGTCCAACGTTTCCAGAACTGCTTCTATGTCAGTCATTTTATGAGCCATGTGGGCCACTACCTGCAATTATAAAAATAAAACATTTTTTATTTAGGGTAACAATTCTAATACCTGAAATCCAGAATGATGACAACGGGCCCTCGAAAAGTTCGGGGAGGGAAGGGAAGCATTTCATTCCCGGGAAAGGAACGAAATTTTTCTCATTATCGAATAAAATCGGGAAGATTTTTAAATTTGGGACGGCGGTCCCGGGAAATGGGGAAGATTTTTCAACTCGGGACCGGCGGTCCCGGGAAATCGGGCAAATTTGTTCCGGGTAAGAGGGAAGGATATTTCCCCAGTCCCGGGAAGCTTGAAACATTTCGAGGGCCCGGATAACAAGTTTTTCAATACTTACATTGAACAGAATGTTGATAATTGTGACTTCATCAGTATCAGGACCAACAGACAGTTCGGGCATAAAATAGAAAGTACGTATCTCGCGATACCTCACTGTGTCTTCCGTGTCATTCGTGGTGATGTCGATTTTATGAAATTTTGTACTGAAAGGAACAAATAAGCACATCTAAACATAAAATAGTTAATTGAGTCACTGAAAATGTTTGAAATACTCACAGATAGACATAAGGACCAACTTCTTTCAAAATGGGCTTTTCTCCCTGGTCAAGTCTTTCGGCATTTGTAATATTAAACATGTAAATATTCATGTAAATATCCACAGGAATAGTTTCCCAGATTTTCCTGATAATTAAGGATTAATGAAGGAACAATTAAATAACATTACGCAGCAATTTGAAAACTTAAAAGTAAATTTGTAAAGTATCAGGCAAAAATAAACTGGCAAGGAATACCTACCATATCGGTCTACCAGGAATAAGTCTCATCACCTGAAAAAAAATAAAAGAAATGATTTTGAATCAAATTATGTCACATTAGAAACCAGGGGAGTATGTAGAAATTAGAATAGGGACATATAGGCTCGAGCCGTCTGGGGGGCTGAAAGCCCAAAAAACGTCAACATTTGTTGACCTTCGGCAGCAAATTTTGTCTGACAACCCTTTTTTCCGGAATTTGGGGGAGGAGGGCGGCTCAAGCGAAAAATTTTACTACTTCTATTGTAAGTTCACATATTCTGGAGGGTGCACGTGCACTCTGTGCAACCCTGGGCTACGCCCTTGGTTAAAAGGTTGAAATATATAGTATAATACTTATAAAAAATAAATGGCATACTAGAAAAATAATAATAAATTAAAAAGTAATAATATAAAATATTGCAGATATTTTACTTACTCTTCTGACTACACGCTGAATCATAAACTCCATTCCTCCCAGTCCTAAAATCAATGACAACAGAAGACTTAAAGCTCCAACCACAATCAAAACAATCTGAAGTTTACTGGCCGGTAATGCACGCATTTTTCACTGTAGAAATATTTAGTTCCTTGAATGAATTTACGTTTACCAAATAAAGAATATCACTTGGAAAGAATTACTTCTTTATTTTCTTCTTAGTATGGGTTTCTTGCTTACACAAGCCATTTTTACGACCGACCATGTTGAGACAAAAAGAAGAAATGAAATGTATCATTGTGGAAGTTATAACCTCAATAGAGACCTAGTAGTTTTAATACAAGTAATTCCAAAGAAAACCCATCAGCGGTATATACAAAGGCTAGTAAACAAAATCCCAAATAATAAATCATTTATAACATTCAACCTTATAAATAAATCATTTCCTTTGTGACACGTCGTATTATACCAGATGTCGGATATTCATTTACTATAAAAACAGGAAAATATTTATGAAAATATTTAGTATCAAAAAGTAAGGTATAACAAACAACTCAAATACTCCAATTCGTATTAATCCGATTTTAATTTTTCAATCCGAATATTTTAAACTGTTTATTCCTTCCATTGCCTTCTTCCATTGCCGTTCCCTTATATTGTAATTTAAACTCCTGTCATTACCTTTAACTTACCTTTAACATTAGGAATAGAACTGTTGAACCCCGTCATTTAAAATTTAAGGCAGTCTGGTATGTACATAATATATTTTGTCGGATGATGAAACATTTGCGTCGACATTGTAAATATTAAGCGAAACAGAAAAGTTTGAAATGTACACGAAAAGGGTGTTCTCGGAAGGATTGCTAAATTGAGGTTTAGGGAGAAGTTGCTTATACATTATAGCATGACAATGCTAAAAGTGAACATTATAGCCAACATACAATACAAATGGAGTGTGTACTCTGTGGATATGAACGATGTAATTATTCGATAAGGTAACTTGTAAACCCAATAATAGTGTAGAAATCATACATGTGTGTCTAAATTGAATCTTATTGATTTGTAGTAATATAAAATTAAACCATTAAGCTGCATTATATTATTCTCTCAACAAATAAAACTACAACTTTGGTTTTATATTATACGTTCGTATTATTTTAGGCATTCATCGCTTATAATGTTAAAGACGCAATAATTTTACATAGGTGTACGGTATAGAACAAAATGTAATTATTCCCATCTAGTTTTGTCAATCCTATTGGATTCGTTTGTTATTGTTATTATTACTTTTTCAGATATCCAAATACTGTTATCTACCACAGATAATTTAAACATGGTATTTAACTAAATTCGCTAATTTCTTAACTTAGTCGCTGAAAGCCTTACTTGATTATGTAGAATTGGACTAAATAATACTTTTGGTTAATGTTACGTAACAAATAATTTTTCTTGAGTTAGTAATTGAAATGTATTTTCCTATATAAAATATTTTGGTACATAATTGTAATATTCTGATCGATTCCCTGAACTTCTTGTACAGGTATAGCATAGATTATTATATGAACTTGAAGTAGGTATTAATGAGTCTATGGCACACGTAATTTTCAAAAATTGAAAGATTTGTTTTAATATTAATTTTTGAATTTCCATTTCAGAGGCCTTAAAATTGTAAATTCACGAAAATAAAAATGAACTTTGCATTTTGTCCCTAATATATTTAAAAAATAAAATCATTTTCATTGGATCATTATTGAATTTCTAAAAATATAGGGCACAATATTTAGACTGTAATTTTTACTCTTAAGACTTCCTATTTTCCGTCTACAGTTGACATTTTTTTGAAAAAACAAAAGAGCACATTATGAAAGAGCTTCAAAAATATACATCCGGATTTGTAATTTGACTCTCCATTCCAGAGCAATGATCGAATACAGACGCGTAGCTAGGATTGCCATTTGGGAGTGTGCCCAAATCGTTTGGGGGGAGGGGGTGCCCTTAGTGTAAAAAATCGATTATTTATATAACCTATAACCCTAACCTAATAACCCGAACGAATGAATTACATTGTTAGGTTTTGTGTACCTTCCTTTTATTGGTATCAAAAAATCTAAATGGTATTACCTCATAGTTTTTGGCAAAAATGTGTGCATTTGTCACTATAGGATAAATGCACACATCTTTATAACTAAATTATAGATTTGCTGTATTAAGCCCACTGAAAAAATAATGCTAACTCTTTAAGTTACAGCTAACTAAAAATGTAAGTACTATTTTGTTTTGTGATTAGGTAAGTGTTCTGTTCTTTTTTATGTATATGTAAATATTCTCACTAATAATAATTATAATAATTATTTAACATTATTATTTCTAACGTAAATAAACCATTTTGCAACGGTACAATAAAGTATCGTGAGAGTATTGTGAACTTCGACACGACAACATTAACTGTGACACCATCACATCAACTTTAACACTATGTATTAGCAGCAGTATAAATTAATCTTCAAACCGAAGTATAATTGACATAGCAGCATTTAAAACGCGGTGTGATGTGCAGGCAGTATTAGCACTGTAGTTAGTCTAAGAGGTCAAAGGTCACGAAGGAGTTGATCGATTGACCCCATCTTCGAACTTAGTCTTCCAATGTACCACTACAACACTTGTACCAAGTTTGAGTCCAATATCTCAAACCGTTCTTAAGTTATTGTGCGAACAGACAGACATACAGACAGAGAGACAGACAGACGTAAAACCCATTCTTATACAAGTATCTCACGATACTTAATAAGCTGACATCCTATAAAATATGTACAGATAGTTTAATAGCGATGAGAGATTGATGAATGATAATGATGACGGCCCAAGATAGCTCGTCATGGATGCTTCATTTCAATACACTACTCTACAATGCATATATTTAACGTGCATCTAGCCCAACACTTTATGCAATACGAATTTTTATGTGCAGAAAGCTAGAAAAGCACAATATTTGTTTAACCAAAGCAGAATGTAACTTTAACCATTGTTCGCCAATTACATTTTTATGATGCTGTACTTTTTTTACGATGCGATGGATGATTTTAGTAAGATATTAATTGTTCTGCATTATGCATTTCATGAATTTGATGAAGACTTGTATTGTATTTGTACAAGCTTTATTGACACTACTCAACCGAAGCTGATCTCCCCCATAGACATAAAAACACATAATTCATAATATTTGTAACTTTCTTGTATAGACAGATGCTGCATTCCTTAGTACCTGAACAAATGTGTTACAACATTTTTAAAACTTTTTTGATATAAACTAACTGCAAAATTTGTTGCACTGACTGTGAATTTTCCTTTATCTTAAGGACATCGACAATTATTATTATTATAATTATAATTATTATTATTATTACATATAATAATAATGAGTATGCTTTATACTCAATGTCAGTCGAAAAATACGATTGAGGTAGTTTAGCTGATGATGATGTATGATATATAAGGCTGTTCGAAAGTCAATGGAGACATTTTAGATTTTATAAGCAATTTTGGTTGTAAAAATAGAGATTTTCATTAGTTTATAGAATCATCATTGACGATGCACGAGGTAGACATTGTTTGAAATTCAAAATAACTATTAAATATAATATAAATAAATTCAGTAGTTATTTTGAATTTCAAATAATGTCTACCTCGTGTATCATCAATGATGATTCTATAGAAAAAGTCCGAGGTATAAGAATTCTGAAATCTCTTAGGCATACTATTTTCATTAGTTGCTTGTAGTTTTCTTGAAACGGAGTACAAACATGTTTTTACTTTCTTTACTCTTAATCAGTCTGATGCTGATTGTAAATTCGGTGTTTTCAAAAGCAACTAATTGTGCAGAATCCCAAAAGCTGTATGCGGATTTGTGTTTTTCACCTACACCTACGGACCAATTTGATTTAGAATGGGTGAGCATTTCCCAAGGGCGTATCTAGGGGGGTCACAGGGGGCCCGGGCACCCCCCCCCCAAATTGGTTATTTGGCCGCAAATAATCGATTTTTTACAGATTGGGCAACCCCCCAAACCATTTGTGACCCTCCCAAATGGCAATCCTAGTTACGCGCCTGGCATCTCCGTAACTTATGTGATGCAAGATTTTATTACTTTGAAATTCTCAGGTTAAAAACAATCAACCTGCTGATGGATGGCACACAGAACTCGCCAATGACGTTTTCCAGTTACATGGGGCTGAACTTTTGAAAGGAAAACTTTTGGACACAATTGATGAAGATGTAGAAAACAATATTTGTTTGAAAGTGAAATTAGAGCATATCGACGTAAATAATGGTCGTGCTCATCAAAATGGAAAATATATTGGTTTTGGAGACAAATACGCCAATTTTACCTGTGAAGGTTCCAAAGACTTTTTTGGAGTCCAGAAATGTGAAATGAACAGTGCCGTTAGCGAATACCGTAAGGAAATTAAAAATGAGACTTTGAACAATAATTATAAGGATTATTATCCATTATTATATCAACATGTTCAATAAAATTATTGTTTTCTTGAATACAGATGAAGATTTCGACATTTACTTCAGTTATGCGAGCAATAAGAATGTTCATGTAGTTGTTCTTTGTTTTCCCAACGGTCAAGTTGGTTGGCATTCTCTAGCTATCACAAACAAACTCACACAAGAAGAAAAATCCGTAGTGGACGAACACGTCAAATCCCTCGGCTTCCCTGCAGACACCACTGTAAATGTGTATAGCGACGACTGACTGTGATAAGAATTAAATGAAAGGCACAATTTCTCATTCGGAGACATACATTCTAAAGGACATTTTGAAAGTAAATTGCAACCGATTAGGTATTTCAATTTTACTGCAAAATGTTATAACTAAAAAATGAAATAAACAAGAGATGAAAATGAATTTTTGAAATGTACTTGCTGCGATGAATTTATAGTTATTTATTTTGAGTTCAGATTATTTATTTTACTACATAGCCCGCTAATATTTTGTTGACTTCTTTAAACAACGGCAAAATCCAATCAAACTATAATCAAAGTTTTGAATCCCTTTTAAAAATGAAGTTTGAAAAAACTTTCTTTCAAAAATTGAAATGAAAGTTACACACTTCGCATAATTAATGCCCGAGCTGAGTTGCTGTTTTTTGGACACTTCAAGGAATTCTTAAAGTGGGACACACTCTCAATTTTTAAATTGGGGTATATTTGGGGAAAATTGGGGTATATTTGGGGAAAATGTTGGTTTCCAAACATTCTTAATAAAAGGAACCAGCATACATCATAATAAGAATTACAAAAATACTTATAACAAAACCCTCACAAGTTTGGTCATAAGAAACTACGGATAAACAGTAAATGATCATTTGGGCCCTACAAGCAAGAACTTTTATTGAACACTTCTTCAATGCTGGGGAAGGGGCTACCGGTCATCAAGTTGCAACGTGGCGTCAGGGTGGCAAGTTACGCCGCTGCTGGGGTAAATTATATATCGGGGAGTTCATTAAATTAAAATTTGTTAGAATATTCAAATTTTATACTTTGTATTTTATAAGTTAAAATTGACGTTCAAACTACCGCAAAGGTTCATCTGGAATCATGGGTCAAAGGGAAGCTGACATAAATGAAATGACATGCCCTCAAAGTTGAGTTGTTTTCCCTCGTATACATAATGAATACAACGAATAATTCCCATGGCGCTTAAATGCCTGCTTGAGGGTATGGTCACGACTAACAGGTGGGGCGTTTCGGTCCATACCCGTCCTATGTATTCTGTGTTTCCGCCTACAAGCAACAGTTTTTGACCGATTTCTTTCAAATTTTTATAGAATATACTATTCGTAAATGTCTAGTGCCCACTGAGCTCAAAATTTAATGTTTGGGTCGTCTTCGAAGTTGCCGACGGCTTCAAAGTTTCAAGGTCACGATCTTCAAACTTTGAAGCCGTGGAACGCCGAAGCCCGTGCCGAAGCCCGGGCACGTGGCCTCCCTCTCGGTACGTCCTTGATGCTGTGTTAAATAATCACGCGCCATTTGATAAAGCTTTACTTTGCCGTGCCCAGCCGTCCAAGCATACTCTAGTACATCTTTATAATTAATCCAAGGAAGAAGTTCACAAATGGCAACAACACCTGCAGTTTTTGGAGTTGTTGTAGATAAGGAGGTAAGGTGTCCAGTACTTCCTTCCAGACATTGTCTGTCCTATATTCCCAACGAGTGTGTAATAAGTGGCCATTGTTCCAGTTGGAAATTGTCTGATCAATAACTGATTGCCATTTAGACGCGTCAGCTGAATATTTTGGCATTATTGTTGTCACAATTCCTGGGCTCGTCTTAAACAGATTTTGAACTGTCTCAAGTTCCTCGTTCGCAGTAGCTCTATATCCGTCATTATAAAGTCCAGAAATGGTTTTAGAGCCGGATAAACTTTAAAAGTATTTCAACAATTCTTCTTTTCTGGTTTGCATGCTGGAATTCGTGTTTAAATAATTTAAGATATTTTGTGAAATTGAGTTCTGCATTTTGCATTTATAAACTGTGTGAATAGTTAAACATTGTGTTAATACAAGGACTGAATGGTCTCAAATAAATCCTGGTCTCGAATAAAACCGGGGAGGAGTCGGAGGTAAAATTGTAAATAGAACCGTGTAGGTTCTATTCGGAAAAATACGGTAACCTAATCACCCATGTCAAGGGAATTTAAACAAATTAAATTATGCATAATACACAGAATACTATGGAGCATGTTGTTAATATTTTTTAGCATATAATAATGTATATAATAAGCTCAAAGTGTTTAGTTCTAGGTATGTTGTATGTATATTCATAAATTTTATTTCCTTTATTATTACTTTTTCTGTTATTAATAATAATTTCCAAGTTGGAAATTAATATTATTATTCTTACTTAAATATTATACAAATGTTTGGAGGATGTCGGATAGTCATTAGAGATTTGCTGTTTAGAGTTTGTCGTCGTATGTCGGATAACTTCACCCTTCATATGCCGTCTGTTGATTTTACGTTAGGAAATTGGGACAAGAACCGCGGCAGACAGACAGGCAGGGAGTAATGCGACGCGCCTATTTTGAAAGAGAATACAAGGGCACATTTTGGATTTGTAACTAAATTGTATAATATCAATTGTAAATTAAATGTCGAGTAGAGTTGTTTGTGATTGTTGTATTGTAGAATTATAATTTTATTGAGGTTGTGTTTCCCGTTCGTGGTCATGGTTTGACCACGTTTTGCTTGTAATAACAACAATACAAGCAACAAAACTAAATAAACTAAAATTTCATCGAACATTCAACATTACCAAATAGTCAACCGTGAAAATCATCTGTTGTCTGTTCGCAAGTGACAAGTTCCCAAAACTTGGGTTTGCTGTTTGCTTGGCAAATTAGCAATGGGGCTGGAAGATAACAATGGAAATTTGCCCGTTAAAAGTATATAATTGTTTGTTATTATTCTTCATTAAATTTATTAAAACATCAAACATTGAACATTGCTTTAACAAACTGTCCCAGGTAACATTAACAATTAAGGGACTGTCGAATTCTGCACCTGCCCTGTGAGAGACAGGAGACAATAATAAATTAATATTATATAATTGCCTGGGTGCAACCGCAACAGAAATAAGATTTATGGATGTATTAGCATTAGTTGGTAATAGAGTAAATCTAATTTTAAATATGTGTCTTTATTCCAGGTAATGCTCCAGCCACTCCAGCGAGAAGCGAGCATATCACTGCATTTCTTGAAGTTCTGAGGGAGTCTATGGGCCAAGTGGATCTTAGCGACGACGACCTTTTGGAGTTTGCTCGATCGGGAGAATTTAAGGAAGTGTTTCCAGAGATTGTGGAAGGTATTCCTCAGTTTGAAGAAATTCTGAACGAAGAAAATGTAGGGAAAAAGGAAGTTGAAGATAGTGTTCCTAACAAGAAGGACGAGAAAGACGCTGTGAACAAAATGTCTGAAATTAATACAACATCGAAAGGAAACGCAAATCTCAATTCAGTCAAAGATCATCCTTATGATTCAGACGGTTCTTCTGTAGTGGCTTTATCCGACACTTTTCCAACAGGCAGCAAAGGAAGTATCTCTCATGCCAAAAGTCAGCAGGAAAACAACGACAAGAAAAATGATCAGTTGAAGAGAGAAACAGACATGGGAGAAAAAGGAAACAAAGACGTGAAAGACGATAAAACGACTAAACAGATTGTAAAGCCTAATACAGATGTTGCACCAAAGGTCAAACCGGAGCACTATCCAGCTTTAACCAAAATACCTAGAAAGTCTAAAAATTGGAAACCCTTTCAGGATGAAGACTATCTCAAATACAAGAAAAAGTATAGATTGGAAACTCATTCAGTTATCATTTGTAATCTTAAAAGTTTTAAAAGTATTTTTCACGGAGCTGGAGGGGCGGATCCTTCGGCGCCTTTGTTTTCGGCTACCGTTCCTCTTCAACATAATATGAGAATAGCTCCCGAAAAAGCGAAACTGATTAATGGAGTCGAGAGAAATAAACGAATTAAATGCCGAGATGAATTAAATAAAATTGTTGCTGCAAAGAACAGGGAATTGAAAAAGAAAAAGGAGGTGAAAGCTTCGAGGTACTCTTCCAGCGAGTCGGACAACGACGAAGGTATTAAAAAATTTATTAATAGTAAGAAGAAGAAGGAAGCTGAGAAAAGGTCAGACAAAAGGCGAAAGTCGGACTCAAGTGATGATGAGCGCACATCGAAAAAGCGTAAAAGGAATAAAAGACAGTTGGCATCAAGCAGCGACAGTGACGAGCCTGTTGTATCGAAGAAAAACAAATTAGACAAACGAGAAGAAAAAGAAACCAAAAAGCCGGAGAAGAAGAAAGAGCAGAAAAAGCAAAAGAGGAAAGAGGAGCCTGTGAAAATTCCGCCACACCTTAAATGGGAGAAAAAACCCGATTATTATATCCAGGAAAGAGATGACAAAGAAGTAGTAAAAAAAGTTGACTCTCCCAGAAAGATTATTTCCATCTCCAAGCTTCTGGCACAAGCACAAGCTGAAGTCCGTCGTACTGCTCAAGATGTGAAATCATCA
>JABASD010003949.1:0-17442 GCA_019776165.1 Pogonognathellus flavescens | reverse complement strand
ACGCACCTTCCAACTTATTATTGTATACTTCGGTACTAGTATGTGTACCAAATTTGGTCAAAATATCTCAAACCGATTTTGAATTATCATGTTGACGGCTCGACGGATAGACGGACGGTCGGCTGTATGATTTCCATAAATTTAATTCGTCACTTAATAATAATTTTATCTCTCTGCAAAAACTAAACTACAAGTTCGGATTGTATAATATTTTGAAACCAAACAAGTGTCATAATGTAATTAATTAGCATTTCAATTTAGAAAAACTGCCCTATCGTAATTTGTAGTATTTAACAAATAGTTTGTTAAAATACAATTATAAACGCAAGAGTACTTTCGTGTGGTAAAAGAACGTATCATAAAGAAGCTTATTTTTTTTAAACATTATGATATGTAGTGTGAATATTTGAACGCGTTGCTCGAAGGATACAAGACTACTGAATTATTTAGAGACATGAGCAAGTTTTGCTATCAGTGTAGTTGGTTTTTGTCGTAAAGGTTTATGTTTTTTTCACAAGTGTCGATATACTACAAAAGAATTATTACTACATTTACAATAGCGGTAGATATTGTAAATGTTCGAACTCGTTGCTCGCCAGATAACGGACAGTTGAATTATTTAGTGAAAAGTGTTCAATGTTTAATATCTTCTAACTGTTTGTATTGCAAACTTATATTATATATACTTCACATTCATTTTAATTTCGATTTCTAAATTCCTCTTATTTAACATTTCCTAAGCCGGACAACCTGATAATGTTCTATCGAAACCGGTGTAGTTGTAAAAATAAAGCCAATTCTGTTAATCTGTAGCTGGCCAGGAAATTTGGGAATTGTAAATTGCCAGCTCACCATCTACCCGATGAATGCCTGGTTAATGTTCTTTGATGGGAAGAAACAGGAACAACTTAGAAGACGCACAATTACTAACTAAATTTAACTTTATTAATAAATTGTGGTAGGTAGGTGGGCGGAGATGCCCGGACACAAATACTCCACAGACGGAGTCACAGAAAGAGCCTAAACTGCTCAAAATACTATATTTTAATTTCTCCACAGAAGGAGGATAACTTAATGGACCAGATGTCCGAATAATAAGAATACTTAATTTCCCCAGCGGGGTATCAAAATAGGACTCGTTGTCCAAAATAGTGGCTCGTCAGTCAGAGCACACAAAACTTGAGATCCACTCGTTAGGAACGAAGCTGGAATACTTAAGAGTAAAATACTTGTCAGCCACAATCCGTAGAACTGTGCTGCTCAGAGGTACATTGAATACTAAAGATAAAACATTAAACTACTGGCTAGCTAGGTACAGAATAATGAAACGTAAAATATACGACAGTGGCTTCACCACAAGTCAGCTAGCGCTAAACTTAAACACATATAATAAATTGATTTACAAGTGGAACTCAAATAAATGGAATAGAACTTATACTACTTGAAAATAATTACTAAAAGCTAAATGGCAGGGGTCATCTGAGATTCAACAGGAATAAACTAGTTTCACGCTTTTAATGAAATGAATTTTGCTTCTCATTAGAGCCTAAAAATAAAATTCTTGTGAAATTGAACAGTGAGAAATCGAAAATTCATTACTTAAATGAAGCGTTGCATTGCAACAAATGAATATTTTTGTAGTTTAAAAGTATGTATTAGATGGAGACTGATTAGTTTTATCTTGCACCCGGGCAACAGAAGCATCCGCTAAGCCACTGGCTGTTCTATTCCATTGCTGTTTTGCCAAGCAAACAAAACATGTTCCCATAAAACTGCGTACTACACGAAAACAGGATTTTTTATTCGAACAAACAGTAAATTGTGGCGACAATGATATTAGCTAAAATATTTCGTACCAACCGAAATAGGTACAAATGTAGAAGTATAAAATCCCCGGGCTGTTATACCTAGTATATTTGCTATAAATACACCAGATTAAGTAAATAGACGAATTTTCTAAACATTACGTGGTTCTACATATTCCACAATCTACATCACGCAATGTTTTATTTTCAAGTCACGACCAATAGACGATTAACATTGCTTTATTTTAACAAACAATAAACCATTCAAAACGGCTGTAATAAAGTAGCGCAAGAAAAAGGTCAGAGGTGATGAAAGAGTTGACCGGTTGACTCCATTTGCCAACTTGACCTCCACTATGACACATAGATCACGTATGAGAAGTATGAACCAATTCTGTTAATCCGTTCCTGAGGAGTTCTTACTGTCACAAACAGCAGGTATTCTGAAAAGTCAAAGGTCATGAGGGAGTTAACCGGTTAACCCCATTTACGAACTTGACCTTTGCTGGGACCCAGAGATCACGTATGAGAATTATGAACGATTTGTATTAATCCGTTCGTGAGTTATAGGTCACGGACGGACAGACTTAGACACCATTGCATTCTTATAAATAGAGATATATGGGTAAAAGTCAAAAAACATAGGTAGAAATGCGAGTTGACTGTGGTATAATGTGCATGTATAGTTGTAAGGTGCTTACAACTATACACACAATTACAACTGTTCTTGCTTAAGATAAAAGAATGGAGTGATTGCCTACCTGCCTTTGTCCAGCTAATGAAATGCATCATAATTACAGATGTATTTCATTATAAACATAGTTATGAAGATATAAAAAAAAATCGTTTACCTCAGTAAACGAAAAAAAAGAAAAGCCAAACCTAAAGATTAGTGGACAGGAGGGAATGGACTTGGTGACTTGGAGACAGAAAGAACGGCATTCAGTGTGGGGATTTCTTCGGTGTAGGAGCTAGCTGCTGGAAATGTAGAGTTTAAGATTGATTTTATGACTGTTTGTCATAAAATCAATATTTATTTTGTAGATTTTTTGCATTTTTCCTTTTAGTTTCCTGCTTTGCTACTAATCTGTGCTTCGCTTTCGCAAATGTTGTGACAACGACGCAAATAACGAGGATTTCTTGAAAAAGAAATAAAAGTCACAGTGCTGCGAGTGCTTCAAGCTTATTTGGTTTCGTGTCATCTTTATAAAATATTATATAATATCTTCGTAATTTTAAGTGCAATAAAATACATATTGCTTGGAATATCTAGGAGATAAATTAACTTAAGAAATAATTATTTTGCCAATGAATATTTTAGTTGAGTGTTGGATGCTTTTATTAGTTCGACACGTTACGAAAAAATAATCACAATGAAACAAGTAATAAACTTCAGTGCCGCAGCGACCAGTTCCCTGCCCTGAAAATTTCATAGATCCCGGCCCCCAACTTACAGCGATTCTAGCCCCCCCCCCCCATAATACAAATTTCTTGAGACGCCCCTGCTCAATGTCACGTCAAACTTGATAGAAGTAACTGAAATTTTCCTTAACAAAAACAAGTACGTGTCAGCACGAGATATGTAGGGGTTTAATTAAGTTTTACCAATTATAATTATTTGAATAATACGACAAAAATGAAAATTAAATTGATTTTGTCGGAGCAGAGAGAACGTCCTTACTCATAGAATAATCACATAGATCTGGTCTGTCTCGTCGTGGCTTTCTGAGACGGTTTGTCCTTTTTCTAACGCTTTTTCGTCCGTCGCGATTTTCCAAGTCGTTCTTGACGAGCACACGGTTAAAGATGTAATGTACACCTTGTTTGGTTATAGCATTTAGATTCATTCTTGCCATACTTTATTACAGCTTTTATTGGTATATCTAAATATTTACATCCTCCATCCAGGTTTTCAAATGATTAACAAGTTGTGATATTTTCAGTGGAATATATTTCAATCCGTGCAAGAGAACTCGACCTGCTTGAAGGTAGTAGCGATGAGTTTTGGTTCCGTAGGTTGTAATTTTCAGCCATTCGATTTGCTTTTCAATCCAAACGCAAAAGAAAGATAACAACATTAAAATCCCATAAATATGAAAAATAGTCACAAAGTTATCATCCAGGTTTAGTCCTTTGTTTGGGTTTTCAACTGGGACAGAGTCTCTCGTTTCTTGCAGAATTATTCGGTTATTATTCAGATCCTTCCAAACGGCCATTGCTCCAGATTGTTGCAGTGCTCGCAATCGAGTAAAGACTAAAGGGTCGTACGGACCTTTTAAAATCCATCCTAGTTTTTTAGGCAGCAATTCTTCCGTGCCCATAACGACACCAGCTTTCTTTGGAAACTGTGTCTTTAGCTTAGCATAATGTTTTTCGATTGCGTCCGAGAAATCCACATACGCCGTATTATTGCAAGTGAAAATGTCTTTGAAAATCTGTTGAGGGTAGAAATAGGTAATTTTGTCTTTACCCGTGATTTCCAACAAATCTTTGGGCAGGGTAATTAGCCTATTAATGGTATAGATAATGTTGGAATAATTTCTGATATGAAAAGGTAAACTAAATGTATAATCCTGAACGCTTTGATGGAAGTAAGTCCTTAAGAAACCTTTAGCTGAAGACGAGTGGAACTGGAAATCTTGCAGGGGAGAATAAAGTGAATATTGTAAATCGAGGAGTTCTTGAAAGGTTTCTACTGTGAGATGTTTTCTGGGTGCAGAGGATTCTGAAATGCTCCAATTTTTGTACTCATTGGTCAAAACCAATGCTGCCAAAATCCAAGATCCGTAAATAAAGTAGACTGCGCTTAGTTGTTGAGAATGCGAACCAATTTCTGCTCCCTGATCCAACAAAATTCGAAATGGGATGAAACTCATTTTCAATTTTCGGATCTTTAGCACGATTTGTACCGAAAAGTGAACTGCTAAGCAACTAATGAGAATTCCTAACCAAGTGGGCCAATCAAAACATCCGAGGTAAGGCAGAAATGATATATTTACCAACCCTGCACTTCCGTCACATGTCACAAATTTCCAAGACTCCAAAGCAGTGGAAAAGTAATTTGAATTAGGATAATTGTAATAAATTTCAGCTATTTTATCATCAAAGCATTGTACTGGCACATTTATATAACCTGTACAAAAGCTACTTTCGTTTAAAGCAATAAATTCGAAAAGTGGAATATCCGGATGGTATTTTTGGTTATTAAACAATTTAAAATTTACTCTTTTGGGTACTTCATTGTTGTTTATTGTTGCTGCACGTCGATCGATTTTGTGTCTTGTATCAATTATATTCCAACGTGCCTTTTGAACATTTATTTTGCTTTTTTTCTTCCATTCGTAATCCAATGATTTCCCGGTGTACGATTGTACATTAAGCACAGTCATGTCCACAGCTTTACATATTTCTCTGCGTTTGCATTCAAAACTATTGAGCAAATAAATCCGTGTGCATTTTAAATTTTTTGATAATACTATCAGTTTCAACCGCGCTATGTTGTAATAGTAACGGTGCATACTGGATACGAAGAGTGCATCAGTCATCCATTTATGGAAAATTAGCTGATTCTGTTCTATGTTCATTTCAAAAATCATTAGAGATACTTCACCTTTGAACATATTAAATTCATCAAAATAGCCAAAATGGTCACCATAAAGCCATTGTTGCCAAAACCAGAAATTGGAGTTTGGAAAAACAAAACTTTCCCCAAAGGCATTTTCATGTCGACGAGCGGACAAAGGGAAGAGGAGGAAATCAATTTTGCACGACCACGAAGTAAACAAGGAAAGACGTTCGATATAATTAATTAGAGCGTAATCAGTCCACCGTGTTTTTGTCGTCCACTGGGATTTTCCATATTTAGTTTTTTCTACTGAATAGTTTCCAAGCACAACAGGATATTTAAATTCTGCGAAGTCTGTTTGCAGACTGTCAAAGAAAGCAATATTGATGAAACAATTACTAAATGGCTCCAAGTAAGAGTTCAAATCCAGAAATGCATTTTCATCTTCACTTCGACAATAATTCAACAGCAGAACAAATGCCAACCCTCCAAGTCTCTTAAACATCTTTCATCAATTCTTTTCAAGATTTATTCTTCACTCATTGTAGAGAAAAACTATATTGTAAAAAACATTGTCACAATTGAAAAGTTTAGCACCATTAGCAGCGTCTCTGGAAATGTAAAATGGGGAGCGCTCAATCCATCTGTGGAGGCTTCAGAGCCCAAGAAAAGAAAGGTCAAACATTTCGTCCTTCCGTCGCAAATATTGTCTGACAACCCCTTTTCTCCGGTATCTGGGGTGGGGGTTCAGGCCCGTTGAACCCATACATAGATACACCCATGAGTATCATACACATTCAATTTGTTCAATAATTACAGAATACTTTAAGCTCTGTTCAATAATTCCAAAATGAACAGCCATCTTCCTCGAACTGAACTTCGTACCGAGGGGCCACTCGCTCTTTCAAAATTAATGCCAAATTTATTGTTCATTAAAGAGAAATAATTAAACAAACACTGTCCTGTGAAAGATAAACTTTGTCATTGCTAAATTATTAAGTTACGAAACCAATTTATGGAAATCATAAATATGCCCGTTCCAAGGGCGTACACATGATTTCCATTTCATAGAGGCTAGAGGGTAGTGCGGGTGCGGGCACCCGCAAAAAACCCGCGCGGGTGCCGGGTCAGAAACTTTCCTAATTTGCGGGTGCGGGTCGGGTTTTATTTATTTATTAGGTAATTAACAATTTCCTCTCTATGAGGTTATTACATCGTTAATATTTTTTAAAGTAGGTTAATTTGCGGGTTTTATTTTACATATTCGTACAAATATATAATATATTATATAGCATAGAGTAAACAATCAACACGATTGTGTTTACAAATTATGAAGAAGTCTGCATGTAATTCAAATAAAATGCAAATTCAATAAATTTAAGTGAATTACACCTATGTTTTAAAATTTGCGCGTTTTTTGCGGGTGCGGGTCGGGTGCCGACTTTACTTTGTCGAGATTTTGCGGGTGCTGGTCGGGTGCGGGTTTCACTCGTGCGGGTGCGGGCCGGTTGCGGGTTTAAAAATCTTGGACCGCACTACCCTCTAGTAGGGGCACACAATAAATTTAGTCCAAAAATCTCATATTCGCGCATAGCGCGAAAAATTATAGCGGTTTTAGGTCAAAAATAAGCTACAAATACACTAATTTCGCGCGTAGTGCGACATTTTTTGCTATTTTTTTTAAACTTTATTGCCTTTTTCCCGGCATTTGGAGGGGGGGGCACGTGCCCCAGTGCCCCCCCTCTTGGTACATCCTTGGTCCGTTCGTCAACACAATTACTGAAGAACGGTTTGAGATATTTTGACCAAATTTGGTACACATACTAGTGCGGACGTACACAAAACTAATTTGAGAAATGGTGTCAGTCGGTCAACTCCTGCATGACCTTTTACCTTGACCTTGTATATTGACTACTGCGTTAATACAGCCTCAAACCAACAATACATTCTAAATACTGCTACGCGACTTCCATTTAGGTTTGAAAGTCAAATCTTTCAGCTTTTGATTTTGCAGACCCCCGTTGTTTTAATGTTACGAAAACGACAATTCATGTCACTTAATATATTATGTATACAGCAGAGTTATACTACTGCTCAAAAAATAATCACAATTGACATGTTGATGGTAACCGTATCTTTACATTCAGTGTTACTGTTCCCTTCGTCACTTCTTCCAACCGCCACGAATGGTTTATTCTCATTTATTTACAATATACCGCCATTAATTTATATATGTCAGTCAACGGAAATAGCTTTTAAAAATTGCAATTTCTTTATAACTACATATTTACCAACTGTGTTATTGGAACTACCAAACATGGAATAACGTAGTCGGGTCAATGGCGTAGCTACGTAAGATAAGAACTTACTATAATTTAACCTCGCCACACAGCTTCCGGTAAAAAAGATTTTCACTCCAAACATTTAACGAGAAAACAGCTATTAACGCAATGAAATTAAATATTATTACTGGCTTGGCTATTAAATAATAAAAACCGATTTCAGTGCTCCGATTTTTGTACTTTCTTCTTTCGTATGTTCTTTTCCTTGTTAACTTAAGTGATATTGTGTTACTATTATTTTAAATCCAACAAGGACCTTAAATTAATGACTTTGGAAATTCACTTTATTTAAAAACTCAACAATGGTAGTTTAGAGTAAGTCAAGTAAGTAAGCCAATCAAGTTCGCATAGCAAACAATGATTGACGACATACCTCTATATGTTCCAGCTTAAAAGGGTTTGGTATAGGAAATAAACATACGTAAAATATTGTGTATACCTATGTAGCTGTAGCTACTGTAAATGTTTGAACTCGTTGCTTGCAAGATACCGGACCATTGAATTATTTAGTGAAAGTAGTCTGTTTAATTCGACCAGTTCAATGTTTAGGATCTTCTAACTGTGTGTAAGCTTGTAATACAATTATTTCATATTTAATTTAATTTCGATTTCTGAATTCCCATTATTCTACATTTACTAAGCGAGACAACATGATGTTATGATGTCTCGTTATATGATGATGTTATAACAACGAAACCGGTATAGTTGTCAAAATAAAGCAAATTTTGTTAATCTAAAACTGGCCAAGTCGATTGTGGTTTTATACTATCAGGACCAAAAATGTAAGTAAGCTATCAATGAATCAGATTTTTCATAGAAAGGAAATAATTGAATAATCTTACCTACTATTCCTGGTGTGTCTAAAACAATGAGCGTTGTGGATCAGCAAAATGGAACATTGAATCGGGTTCAAAACGCAGGATTCCATATGCGTGTATGTGTATGGACCATTGCAGAGTGTGTCATGTTATGAAATAAAAGTGATACGTGTTGCTGTACTATTCCATTGCTGTTTTGCCAAGTAAACAAAAGATGTTCCCATAAAACTGCGTCTTTCTCTGCTGCCAGTCTGTCCAACACGAAAGCGGAATTTGGTATTCGAACAAACAATAAATTGTGGCGACGATGATATTGGCTAAAATGACTCGTGCCAAACGAAATAGTTACAAATGTAGAAGTCCAAAATCCCCGGGCTGTTATACCTAGTATCTTTGCTATAAATACACCAGCTAAATTAAATAGACGAATTTCTCTATACATACGTGGTTCTACATAATCTACATTCTACATCACGCAATGTATTATTTTCAAGTCACAACCAATAGACGACTAACTTTGCTTTATTTTAGCAAACAATAAAGCATTCAAAACGGATGTAATAAAGTAGCTGAAAAAACACAATTTTACGTATGCTAAATGACAGTTGTTCACTGTTAATTTGTCAACTTATTTGTCAAACTGTTGTTGTCAGGTGCAAATTGTTGTTCTCAACTGTTTTTTGAACGAATTAATTTAGTTCAGCATCGAGATATTGAATTTCATGATATACAGATGTTCAGACAGAACGTTCATATAAAGTAGCTTTCGCTACTACATATTGAATTTCGCGTATAAAATCCATTTTTGGGGAAAACCGTTGCTGTCACCTAGAGATTACGTATGAAAAGTTTGAACGAATTGTGGTCATCCGTTCGGGAGTGATAGCGGTCACGGACGCACGGACGGAGGGACAGTCAGTTTCACTAGCGATGACGGTTTGCGTTAAAAGATTTTTTGTTAAACAACATCGGTAGAAATGAGGTCGCCGAAAATCCCCGGGCTAAGATAACTCAATTATTTAGTGAAACATGAACATGAGGTCAATGGGCTGAATATTCTTTATATTTTGACCATTCACATCATTCAGTTTGATTAACATGCAATATTTTGATCACATAAATCGCTAATACACGTAGGTTGAACGAAAGAATAAAAATGCTGGTGAAATTGAAATAAAAATTTAATATAAAAAAATGGCACTGGAACACACATACAAATTCAAAAGTTTGTAACACCTTATAAATTACGTTTAAAGGTAAAATACTAAAGAATATAATTTTCATAGTACAAGAATAAACTAAATGTTGGTCAATTCGTCATGCAATTTCAATAATCGAATATAAGCTATTAGTTATAAGTTTGGGAAACGTGATAATCCTATATGAATAAGGTTATGTTGAGCGTGTTTTACAAGTATTAACTGTATCAGCACAATCGGCAGCTTAATTATTTATGGAAACATTTTTCGGAAATTGCTACTTTGTTTCTTTATTGAGTTTTCGTTTTCATGTGTACAGTTAATTCTCTTACAGTTAAGAAACGCCTTGGGCAAGTGTGGCAACAGTAAGTTTCTTTCACGTAGATTCTTCTTATATGATCATTTCTAGCTCCACTTTGACGAAAAGACAAGTCACAGTATGAACAATTGAATGGTCTCTCATTCGTGTGACATCGCTCGTGTATTTTTGCGCCTGATAGTGCTATAAACGCTTTTCCACAATAAGTAAATTTATGTGATTTTTCTCTAGAGTGTATTTTTTCATGTCTTTTCTGTTGTCCACTATTTGCAAATGATTTTTCGCAGAACGAACATTTGTATGGTTTTTCTTTTGTGTGGGTTCGTTCGTGTCTATTTCTGTTACTGTTTTCTGTAAATGATTTTTTGCAAAAGTAACATTTGTATGGACGTTCCCCTGTGTGTATTCGTTCATGTTGTTTTTGATTCGCCCTGCTTTTAAACATAATCTCACAAAAAGAACATTTGTAAAGACGAACCGTGTTATTATGAACTGCCTGAAAGTGGCGCATTCTCCCTTGGACGGTCTTAAAACGTTTTTCACACTTGGAGCATTCATACCGTCTTTCTTCAGAGTGGACACTCATGACATGACGTTTTAAATTGTTTGATGCAGCAAACTCTTTCATGCAGATCAAACATTTGTCAGGTTTTTCTCCATTGTGATTTCTCATATGGCTTGATAAAGTGAAACTTTTCTCACAAATTGAACAATAAAAACGCTTTTCTTTAGCGTGAAAACTTTTACAATGATTTCTCAAAGTCGTTTCGTCACTAAGATCTTTTTCACAGAGCGAGCATTTGAATGGTCTCTCTCCTGTGTGGATTCTCAAATGACGTTCTAATGATTTCTTTTGTGAGAAACATTTCTCACAAAATAAGCACTTGTATGGTTTTTCTCCAGTGTGAGTTCTCATGTGACTATTTAATTTGTCAAAAGTAAGAAATTTTTTAGAACACATGTAACAGGAAGAACCTCTCTCTTTCCACTGACTATATGTAACTCGTTTAGTTCTAACTGTGGCTTTGTCACTCGAATTTTTTTAATTTTTATCCGGTGCAATTCTCTCGTGCTTTTTTAAAGACGATGCACTTTTAAAGTGTTTGTCGCAACATGAACACTTGAATGGTTGGCCGCTGGAATGCAGTTGTTTGACCTCCACTGGAGATTTTGTCCATGATTTTATAGTATGTGGTGTTGACCTCCGAAGATTTACAGTCAATTCCCTGTAATTATAATTTTTGTTATAGATAAGTAATATTATAATAAGCATCCTAAACCACAAACAAAAATGTTTTTTTTAAGCTTGATACAATATATTATTTAATGGTTTGCATTTTTCTGGCCCCACTTTAAATTGAGAGAAACAAATTCATTTATTTGAAATCACTGTCACAATATTTTTGTGATTGCCATTTGACACGGTGGATAAACAATATTATAAAGTACATTACAAAATATTTAAACAAGTAAATTAAGGTTTAAAATACCTCTGAAAAATATTTCGTTTACCTATTGAATATAAATTTGCCTATTTATCTAGATACTTCTATTAAATATTATTTTGTCTAGTTAATTTAATACAATTTTCTCTCTTTTAGTTCATGCTGCCTATTTTTTCATTTTTTGTCTCTTAAAATATTGCATTCACCTAGTTTAAATACGAACCTATAAAAATATTATTATTATCTCTAAATTTATTTCCGCGAAATGCCATTTTTAATTTAAAATGTGTTGGTTAAAAATCAAATATGTTTATAAAGTAAAAAATCAGCACAATTTTACATGCGTAATATTTGTTAAGTAAAGAGAGCTATATTCATACGAATGGTTAATTCAATTGGTTCAAACTTAATATCTATACATCTGGATCACAGCAAAGGTTAAATTCAAAAATGTACGGTTGTATATGTACAAAAATAAAAATTCAAAACTCGGTAACATTGAATTTTTGTTTCCGGAATGTTCTTTCGGTTTATCACTGCGAGAACAAGAACTCTAAAACAATTTTTTTGCCACTGAAATTATGTCATAATAACTTAGTTTTGACAAAACTGATAGTAACTGACAAAGATAGTAAGTGAAGTAAGTTATAAGTAAGTTGACAACAGCAATTAACTTAACATTAACTCATAGGTAACTTTTGTAATCATTTTTTCGTCCACAACTTGATCACGCTCGTTTTGCTATTTAATTTTTTAAGATTGAACTATGTTCCCAACAAGTGAGTGTGTGCTGATTTTGTGGCACATCCGAAAAAAATATGTGAAAAAGTAAAATTCAACCCTTTAGCCGTAGCCTTTAAAGTGGCATTTGTAACATTCATAGTTGCGTTGTAATAAATCCTCCTTCCAATCTAACAAATAAACTAACATGTTTTGCCAAAAAATGCTTTGAAAATTTTTGCCGTTTGAATTTGTTTTAAATAATTTTTTTCAAATGTATTTATTGTCTAGGAAATCCAACTGTTTTTAATTATTTATAAAAATTAGATTTCAAAAAAATTATTTCAAAAAAATTCAAACGGGAAATTTTTTCAAAATTCTTTTGGTGCCAACTGAAAAGTCATGAGAAGAAACAAAAACAAAACGAGTTGTTAGGTACTACTATGAGCTACCGATTTTCAAAATTTCAGTCATTTTGGTTTATAAATGACAGAGTGGGAGCCCGCACAAATTAGATAAGGTTTTTTTGCGCTCCACCTCCTTACATTGGGTAACGCGAAAAACTGATATTTTTTTAAGTCGCTTTGAAACACCAGTTATTAAACTAACCTAGCTTCATTCAGTTTTGTAAGTCTGAATTTTTTGTATGATAGAAATAGGCGATAATGGGTCAAATGCAGTTTTTGTCTTTTAAACCAAAAATACTTGATTTTATCGTTTTTTTTTGTAAATTTATCTTTTGCTGAAATAAATTTAGAGGTAATAATAACATTTTGAACGATTCGTATTTACTACACATAATAAACTAGGTATTTTCAATGTTTAGGAAACCAAAAAGGCAGCATGAACTAAAACAGATGGCATTGTATTAAATTAACAAGGCAAAATAATAGTTAATAGAAGAGTCAAGATAAATAGACAAATTCAAAATAAATATGGGGAAAGATATATTTTTAACAGGCATTAGCAAATTAAAGTAGCAGGATTCAAATAAAAGTATTATTTCATATTTAATTCAATGTTACCGTGTTCGGGAGTTCATTTTTAGAAAGAAGTTGCAAACACTTTCTGGAAATTTAATGCTTCATATATTGATTGAATTGAATGTACATATACAAAAACTGAATTTATTAAATTGACGATTGTTTTTTTGCAAATTGAATTCCGTTCAAAATATAACTTTAGTTCAAATTAAACTTTATTTAAAGCTAGTAATGTGTGTTGTAGTAGTTGTAGTAGGTGTTAAGACTGACTCAATTTACTCAGTTACTCGAGTCAAAGTTATATTATATTGTTAGATGAAAAATATACCTTACCGCTGTTTTGTAGCTATACATTTCTATATTTAGACAAATGTAATGAAGTAAGAAAATTATTCTTCGGCTTAAAATAAGATTATGTATGAATGAACCTACAGACCCCTTCGGTGATATTCAGTCTCTGCTTTCATTCATATCATGCACTTAGGTGGAATCCATACCCCAATATTATTAGAATGTTTAATATATATAAATATTATGGCCATCTGACTATGATGTATATGTAATGATTCAAGGACGTAACAAGAAGTAGGATGGGCACTGGAGGCCCGTGCCCCTACCAAATTCCGGAAAAAAGGAAGGACGTCTGTTTCTGTTTTTTAGGCGGTGTGCAACTTCCAAATGCCACTTTACTAGGAAGTGCCCCCCCACAGAGTAATCCTGGGTACGCCTGTGATGCAATGATATTTTCGTAGAAAGCTCAATGATTGCATTTTATTTTTATTACGACCACGTGTAGCAAGATATGAAAATTGTATTTAACATTAACATACATATTTCTTCTATACTGCACTGTAGTATTGTGTAGGTGGATTTTACACATTGGCTTCTTATTTCGATGACGTCTATGAAAGAGACCTTTCCAAACATGAACATGAGAACATGACAAGTATTAAGATATTAACATGATCACTAAAAAATCGGTCCAAACCGGGTGGAAAATAAGTCGTAGTTTCTTAATAAAATTTAAAAGTATGCACTAATGCAAAACATATATATTTATTTTAGCAAGGTTTCAGTGTTGTTGTTGTTGGAATTAAAGTGTTGCTTGACGCAGTGTATATCTGCGTAATTGTCGATTCTGTTAAAAAATAAAATCTCATCTACCGATTCGGTAGTAGCACAAAAGCAAAGCTACTTAAAGCGTAAAGAACCCCTGTTTTGAGCTACACATTGAAAAGTTGTCACAAGTCGGGCTCATTAAATACATTTTCCACATTTTCCCTAGTGTTTTGGATGTTTTGCAAATTAGTTAAAAAAATAGTTTTGTAGCCAAAGAGCAGGCATAAGTTAATGAAAGCAGCCTTTTTTCCGGCATTTGGGGGGGGGGGGTGCCTTTTTTCCGGCATTTGGGGGGGGGGCCCAAGCCCGGTGGGCCAGGGCGTAGTTACGCCCTTGAATGAAAGTCCCTAGTGGCATAATCCGTTGAAACAGTTGAAACATTTCTTAGTTTGAAAGTATATTATGAAAAGCTCAATTGAAAAAAATGCATTTAGTATTGGTTGATAACTACAAGCTTTTGCATGCTGCCGTGAACTGGGTACGTATTGTATTGTGTGTTATTATGCTCGTATGAATTCTAGTTGATCAACTCACAATCAGTTCACAATTCACCAGCAGTTTAAAATCACGAGTCTCTGTAAACTGTAATATAATGTTCGCAATTCTAGGTCTGGATAACGAATTTTACTTCAAAGAAAAAAAATTAAAACTGTCTGTCGAAGTGCGAGAAAAGCCTCGTGTGACATGCTAATGTGTGGAAAGTATTAAAACACCGTAAATCCCAATTTGCCATCTAAAAGTGCAATAGTTACAACAGCATTAGCTATAAAATCAGCAAAAATTGAAACTTGAGAGTAAATTGTATATTGATTTTTAAGTTGATTTCAAACAATGCTTAAACGTTTTCGCATGTAAAATTAACTTTTTCCAAGCTTTTATGACATTATTCTAATCTTAATATGGTCAAATTATGCTAATTTAAAATGGCAAAAATACTCGAAATATCTAATCTCACAATTTAATAATAACAAATATGCGAAAGTATACAAATATTTATGAACAGCATGAATCATTTTACTCACAGTGTACTTCATACATTATACAATTAACAGAATATTTCAATCAATCATAATTGAATTCAGCTATTCTTATATAGAAGAATTAATTCAGTTCATTTATAATTATCATTTTTTAAGACTTTTCCGGTACAAACTGAAAATTAATACTGAATCATAGATTTGTATTTTGTGTCACGTCTTTACAACCGATCCATTGTTCTGTACGAATCAAATTCTTCCCATGAGATCGGCGTTCCAACGGGATCTTCGAATTCGCTTGCCGTTTCATGGTCATTTTCAAATTCGTAGTAATCGGATTTTTGTCTTCCAACAAAACGTGCAAACACACTTAATTCAAATGGAGTCTTCCGGTGCAAGTCATAGACGGTACTGCCGACGATTAATTTGTCCAATTGCTTGTTCGCCAGAAGAAAATCACAAATACTGGTTGTATCGATAACTCTGTCTTCATCAGTATCATCACAACAGGACACGACCAAAACTTTCGGTTTGATAACCGACATCATTTCAGAAACTTCAAAAGACATACGATGTAGATAATCTTCCAAAATAAGAGTGTCCAGATTAAAAATGCAATTTTCTTGGCCGACATCGTCTTCTGCATTCGGGTTCGTAATAACGATATTAGTATCAAGTGTCATCCGTTTAACGTTCTTCGGTATTAAATTAACACTCAGATTCACAGTCTCATTAAACCAAGAACAACCACCACTTAACTCTATTTCAACTAAATTAGAACATCGATTAAAATGTGAAATCCGTGGATATTCTTCCTCATTTTCGAGTCGAAGATATTTAAATTGTGGCAATTCAATTTCATTTCTACAAATATAATCCATAGAGTAAGAAAAATGAAGTTTCTCAATTGTTTTTGGCAGGGCAGACAAATCAACTGTGCAACTTTCACAATACAGCTGATCGATTTGTAATCGACTTCTTTCAACGAAATTAGAACTGCGCAAAGAAAAGAAGTTAACTTTCCCGCAGGCTGCTGACAAATTTGTAAGTTTCACGTTGTCCAAATCAAGCTTTTTGACGTTAAGTATTTGACTCTTCATATCCAACTCAAACTTTGATACAGTGTATGTGAAATGTAGCTTTATTTTTGTGGCTTGGCTAAAATCGATCACATCATTGAGACGAAGTTTCTTCTGAATTGAGCCTTCACTTTGAAAAGTGACATGTTCCAAAGTAATTTCCACAGGCTTGATCTGAATATTTTCTTTCAAAGCGTCTTCAATAGAAAGAATGCATCTGTCCAGAGTAATGAATTTCACTGAATAAATTTTAGATAACTGAATTTTAATTTTAGTTTTGTTGGAGGAGAAACTGGCGACATTTAGTTTCGTTAAGTTGCAAGCCTTAGAAATCCAATGAGTTATATCGTAACTCTTAAACCAATTGTCCTTCTGTTTCTTAAATAAACAATGTGCTCGGAATTTCAGCTTTTTGATATTTGCACCCCATTTATCAAAAAACTCTTCGATTTCCAAAACGTCCCATCCAATTGCATAGTTATCCCAAAATTCCAAATATTGAAACCGGATATCAGCAGAAGAGTTTTCAAACGTCTTAAGGAACTTTGATGGTTCCTGTCCTTTTTTGAAAGTAATAGTGACGCGTTTTCGGAGAGTGTTGGATGAAGCTGATTTCCATTGTTGACACACCAGACGACAATTGAGAACGTCATTAATGGGTAAAAATGCAAAGATCTTGTCAGAAACCTGGAAATATTGAAGAACATAATATTAGTTGTTTCATTTGTATAAAGAAAACTGTAAAATTTGTAAAAATCAACCAGCCACTCTATACAGTATTTGAATTGTTTAATTGTTTTTATTACCACTGCACTAAGTAATGCGTGTTTGCTGTTGTTTTCTGTTGCGCTGACCCTTGCAGTCATCCTTCTAAAGATATTGTATATTTCGTCAGCTGTGAATTTGTCTTTCACCATTAAAAGATTATAAATCTCTAATCGTCGATCAGCAAGTTTTTCCATGCGTATCTAAAAGGTTAAATTAATAAAATATCATATTTGAGACCCACTAAATCATTAAGGGGACCTTATGTACCTCGCGGCGCCAAATAAGTCGCCCCCTTGGGGTAGT
>JABASD010003948.1:0-17444 GCA_019776165.1 Pogonognathellus flavescens | reverse complement strand
TTTACCTTTTCTCGCTTTCGTGAAAACGAGAAAAGCTCAGATTTTTATTCATACCAATTGCAGGGATTCTCTCAATTTCACCAGAGAAACGCTTTTCCCGATCTTTATTCATACTACCCATTGCTGGGCCCACGTAAGTAGTCGTACTTGTCGTGCGATGCGAGAGGCAAACGGTAACTATGACTAGTTATAAAATTATAACAATACCTATCAGTCAATGAGTATAAAAAATTGTGTAAATAGGTAAAGTGTGAATGATTAAATGTCTGTCGAATCGCATCCAATCAAGACATGCAAGATGCTTTCTTAGTTTTGAGGAATTTAATCTGCGTTAAGTTCCTGCCAAGTTAATTGAAGTCGATTGTTAAAATTAATTGAATCAAAACCCTATCTATATTCAGGCCAATACACGTAAGAGTTAACTGTGAGTGTGGTTTAGACATTCATTCACATAGAACGATCATGTCATGTAAAGTTCGCATTTCATTTATTTGTTACAACAGCATTTGCACACTCAGTTTAAAAACTTCCATTGCATTACCTCTTACCTATGTATGTCTGAAAGTGCAAAGGCCGACCGAGCAAAGACTGAATACTATCTACTGTGTACACACATATCGAGTCAAAAAGGCTGTGTTTAAATAGGCAGGGCACGCAGATGATAAAGATATAATAAATATTAGAGATATACCCACGGGCCTTGCCTTGGCTTGGTGTTTATAGGCAGTGTTTAGAGTTTAGGTAGTCAAAAGGGTAACCGGACACTACAGTACGGTGTACTTTACAGTACCACGACATTACAGTACACGGACACTACAGTACCGTGCAATACAGTGCCGTACAATACAGTACCGCGACACTACAGTAACAGGGCAGTACAGTACCGTACACTACAGTACCGTACATTACAGTACCACGACACTACAGTACCGCGGCTTCATTATTACGTTTGTAGTGGAAATTTATTTTGCATTCGTTGTCATTTGTTCATGTTTATTTTCTAACATGTGAAACTGAGAGAACTATCACAGTTAACGAGTTATTCCCGTCTAAACATCTGGCTAAACTTCAACACAGGTCAGTGCGGGCTCTGATGCAAGCTCTCATGTAGGAGAGCTTGTACGTGCAATCTAAATAGTTCAACGGATATATTCGTTGTCAAAATTCCAACCGTAACATGGGAGAACGTAAATGTCCGACAAAATTAGACTAAGCAATTTCTTTAGTTGTCTATAATTCTCACAGTAGTCTAGTCAGTAGTTGTGTAGTAGTAATCAACATTACTTTGTTTAATTATTGTCAAAACTGCTCCCAGACCAAGTATCGTCCATGTAACTACTGTCTATTTCAAAAAATAGGACCAAAATATTGCATATTTCAGTGTTCTGCATTCTTTATTAGTACGCTAAAGTGCACAATTGTTTAATGAATGTAAGTAAGTGGTTTGGTGATTGGTGTGCTGTGCGCTTCGTAATCAAATCACAATATCCATTGTGGTACTGTAGTGTTGCGGTACTGTAGCGTTGCAGTACTGTATTGCGCGGTACTGTATTGCACGGTACTGTAGTGTCCGCGTACTGTAATGTCGCGGTACTTTATTGTACGGTACTGTATTGTACACGGTACTGTAACGTACGGTAATCAGTGAAAAGAAATAACTCCGATGCATTGTATACGCATACTAAGGAGATTTTATTATATTAGTAGAATCCAAACAAGTATATTATTATACACGCATACAACAACAAAGGTTTGTAGTAGCACTTTATATGGTATTCAGTTATCCTGCATCTGCATGTGTATATCCACAATTTCACATCCAGTCTTCAGTCCCGATTTTATGTTCAACATTATCGTTTGGTTTAGACTGTCAGAGTTGAGTATGTGCATTGTATAGTTGCCATCAGATGAAGCATAGAAAGAAAGAACTATGCGTCGCTTGTTCTTGGTATACTTGAATGGACTGAAGATGAAACATTCTGCTGCTGCTGCTGTAGCTGCCGTAAAGAGAAATGTGACAGATGCGGAGCGATTTATTGGAGTCAGTTTGTCGACCGTGCTGGTTGGCGAACGAGCTTTGGATTCCACTCTAACCGGACGGATTCTCGGAAATTCTCTGCCTCACTCCGTGGCTCACCTTTATTCTTCATACTTCTTCTCTGTACACATACTACTTGCAAATTATGTAATGTATGAAATGAACATTTTTAGTCATAATTTTAAGACACATTTAAGGATACGTAGTTGAATACCGTAGTTCCACATTCCAGTCGAAGTCGTACATAAACGTAGTCTAAGTATTCTTAAAGTAATTAAAAAAGAAGGAGCGTAGTAATAAAGAAAAAAGTGCGACTGTTGAACAAGGGAAGAAAGTAGTTGCCTAATACCACTACCTATGTCTAAAGTTCTACATAACACATTGAGTACTGCCGTGAGGACTGCAGTGTCTATATACGAATTCGAATGCAATGTAGTTGACTTGGTTTTCGCTAGCTTTAAAACTAGCTACTACTATAACATGACTACTATACACATACACAGAATACACACAGAACACAGATGAAGCTCTTTAATACTGGGCCAAGTGTGTGTTTGTGTCTTGTGTGTACACGGATTTATTATGCTGTTATATTCTACGGATTTTAGTGTTGTGGTGTTTTGTGCTTCTGGAACAGAATGATACTTTAACAACAACCAAAAAATCCTATTTATTTCTACCCCCACGAACACATCCATTTATTTAAATGCAGCTAACTAGATCAACCAAATATAAATAGTAGCACCTTTAGTAGTCTTGAACTTGAACTACCCACACGAATTGCAGTGCACTATAACACAGCAAAATGTAAATTACAACAAATCTTTATTATAACTCCTTTCTTTGACTTATTTAAAACAAAGGTACATTTCGAGTGCCAGTGTGTTTGTGTGTTTACACTGCAATGGACACAATAGAATTAAGTGCACGTGAATTACTTTAGTGTGCAAGTGCAGAAGTGAACATTCCTAGTTAATGTAGTTAACTGCACCATTGGAAATTAGAACCAAAGTGAAATACTAAAGTACCTACTCAGTTTCTTCCGATTCTTAACGTTTTAACAAAGTTGATAGTAGGTACCCAAAGAGTCACCTAATAATGAAGAAGATGTAAGAAGATCAAAGTTAGAACATTTTTCAAATTGCAAAGTTTTGACATGCCAAAAGATAAAAGAGTGCTGGTAATCGGGTAAAATCCAATCCAACGTACGTGTCAGATAGAGTCAAGTCAGTTTCACTTAAGTGCATTTGAATTTTTATTTCCTCATAATTGGAACTGGGACGTTTTGGTGTTTGGTGTACGGCAAGCGAAACAAAATTATTGACATGAAGTAGTATTCAGCATTGTGCATTTAGAAGCGTGTTATTGTCATTACTTTTACGACATGGTCGTAAACGTGAAGCTGAAGAACGCTTCGGCGACTGTGACAAGAGGAAACAAGTACATCAGAATTAACAGCAATGTTGCCGCAAAGACGAAAACCAAATCACTCGCACGTGTTGCTACTGTTTCTTCAGATGCGAAAAAGTATAAACAAATATTAACCTGTGTCATTCTAACTAGACAATGTCTAATTCCATCATTCTTAATTCGGGTTTTTAAATCAACAAAAAATCGCGAATATTTGACATTGGAGCTTCATGTCTCTAGGAAATAAAATATACAACATATTTTGTGATTATTTTACTTTTAGAAATAACGTAAGTGGAGGACCTCATCAAGGCAGAATTCACGCCCAGAGAAAATTTGCTCAAGGTTCCAATGTGGGGAGTCCAGCTGCCACCCCAGTTAAAGACTCTAAAAGGGACGAAAGCAGACTTCGCAAAAGAGTCATTTCCCCCACACCTCCCCTCTTGGCATCCAAAAGACCTAAAACCGAGGACTTTTTGACCTTCCTTTGTTTTAGAGGTGTTCTATTAGCTGAATTACACACTACTTATGGAGACAAAATCGTTTTGTAGGCACATACCCTCAAACGGGAAACTAATATTGTGTAATCGAAATATTTCAGGTACTACAGTTATGCCGCCTGATTTGGATTTTTTCAACTATTCAAATTCCGAGAGGAAAGACATTAAACCATTAACTAGCAGAAGCGGAAACTATAATGGAGGTCAAGCGTTTCAAGGATCTTCCACTGCTCAGACCATTTCTAATTCCAAAAAAGAAAAGTCTCCCACACCTGACAAAGCAAGACCAGCAACAAATGCATATGAATCAAAATCCACAGTGGCTAATAATTCAAGCAAAGGTAAAGCGGCTGTCAAACAAGTTAATGGAAGTGCTTCCAAACCAAAAGTAGACATAAAGCCTTCAAATGGAAAATTCAAGAAGCCAAGCACGATTTTAACGAAACAGAACAACAAGAAAGACACAAAATCTAATATCGCCGAAAAGGCTAAAACTGACAGACTCAATGAACAGGATGCTAGATTCGCTATGACCGCTCTGAAGCTGAAATATCAAGAAAAAAGACTAGCGCTGAGTAAATCTGCTATTACAAAAATTACGAAGAAAGGTAATTTTCTTACGAATTACGAAGAAAGGCTCATTTCATGTACTTTAAATGTTGTAATTAATACATAGTTAAAACCATATCTAATAATTCATAATATTCTATCTTTTTTCTGTAGTTAAAGAACGAAGTGTGATTTTGACGAGATCAAAAGCGAAAACTGAAAGATCCCCATCAAAGTCACCAACACATGTGAAACCGAAAGTTGTGAAAAAGAAATCTTCTTCAGAGAAAACGTAGGGTTGATATTGATATTGTCTTAAGTTCATTTAACTCGCCTCGGTCAAGTAATTTCAAAGATTTAATATTGCTTTCAGAAATCTCGTTTCCCGAAATCTTCCGTCTCCAGATATTATTTATGGAGTGAACCATAATAAATCCAAGGTTGTACACAGTTCAGGTAATTCACAACAACAGTTAATCTAATTTTGTTAAGATGTTCGTGCTCCACGGATCTGTGCTTAAAGCCACCCTATACGTCTTATGAAGTATTTTATGCATAAAACATTGTAGACGTACTATTTATTTATCATTTTAATTAATATTTATTTTCTTTTAATTTTAAACTCCATGTATTGCTTACTTAGAAGTTCTCCTTTTTGCTTGTGACGTTTTGCTTACATCAGTTTCCCCTCATGCGCTGGTGGAAAAACCTCGCGATCCTGCGATCCAGGATACCGGGAAATTTTCGGCGAAGCCGAAAATTTTCCTTGTTAAAACACAGGCAAAAATAAAAATTTGCCGAAAACATACTCGCAAATTTTTGCCAATGTATTTTGTGACCAAAAAAATCGGGAAATTTTTCTAGGATAGCGGGAAGAAAAAGAACTCTAATGATTTTTAACCCATAACCTAGTGTTGATATAATTGGCTGTAACAACATGACTATGATTCTTTACTTCCTGTTTGTCATTATTTAGAATCTGAAAACTCGAGCTCTTCGTCCGATTCTTCTTCTACGTCTTCATCTGAGTCTTCCGAATCCGAAGAAAGTGAACCAGAGCCAGTTGTAAAGTCACTCAGAAGTGGTAAAGAGTTTGTGATGAAGCCAGCCCCTGTGAAATCTGCTGCTCGAAAAATAACAGCTAATCGTCGTATGGGTACAAGGGCAATGCACAGGACTAGTAAGTCTCCTCTGAGAGAGTTACCGATGTATTCTATAAAAGCGAAAAAGAAAAGACTAATGAAGAAATTAGAATTGAGGAATAAAGCCAAAACATCTAAATCGAAAGAAAGTAATAAGTCCAATAAGCAGCTAAAATCCAACGTTGAAAAATCTAAAGAAAGTGTTAATTTAAAAGACAGGGCTGACAAATTAAAAGAAAAAACCAAAGCAGAGAAACTTAAGGAAAAGGAGCAGTCAGAGAAACAGCAGGAAAAAACTAAAGCAGGCCTACTAAGAGATAAAAACAATGCAGAAAAATTGAAAGACAGAGATAGGGTGGAAAAGCAAAAAGACATGGATAAACTGGAAAAGTCTAAAGAAAAGAATAAAGTGGAGAACTCGAAAGGCAAAGAGAGACAGGAGAAGCTGAAAGAGATTAATAAGCTAAAAGACAAAAGGGAAAAAGTGAATGAAAAGTCTAAAGGAAAAATTCAAGGGAGCACTCAGAAACCAAATTTAAAATTAAACAAGGAAGAAATTCCCAAAGATAAGCTCAAGAAAAAAGATGGGTCTAATAATCAAAACAAAAGTGAGCAAGAAACTAAGAAAAAGCTAAATAACTCAAAATCTGAATCAAGCAAGAACAATAAAAGTAAGCAGGATAGCTCTGAAGAAGAAGAACCACAGATATCTCCCAATAAATTCAAGAAACCATTAAAATCTGGAGCAAGCAAATTAAAAGGTAAAACTCAGGAAGAGGGGCGTAAAACAGATCCGGGTAAATTAAAGAAAAAGTCAGAGTTAAATAAACCGAAAGGTAAAAATCAAGAGGAAGATTCGGAAGAAGAACAAAAAAAGGTTACTATCAGCAATCAAAAGAAAAATTATAAATCAGGAGCAAGGAAAAGTCAAGACGATGAAAATTCAGAGGAAGAATTGAATACAAGTAAGAAAACAAAGAAAACTCCTATCAAATCTAAATCTGAGTCATGTAAAAATGTTGATCGTGATGAAGACTCCGGAAAGGAAGAAAAGCGGAAAAAAGTTATCGGCAAATCAAATAAAAAGCCAATTAAATCGAAATCTGAACCAATTAAAAGCATTAATAAGAATAAAGATAAAACCTCGGAGGAAGAACCGGAAGAAGAATTGAAAAAGTCTTCTGGTAAAATAAAAACAAATTCGATAAACAAGGCTAAATCTGTACCGAAAAAGAACAATAGACAAACTGAAGACGAAGACTCTGAATCAGAAGACGAAGAGCCAAAAAAGAACAGTAATAAAGGAAAATATGAAGACAAATCTCCCAAGAAAGAAAGGTAAGTTCATATGATAGCATAAAAATATTTTAACACAGTAAAAGTAAGTAAAGTTGGGACTTACTGACTGTATATAATATGATTACACAGTAGGTTATCGGACAGTTTTGGACGTCCCATGCGAAAGACTAGAGAAGCAGCAGAAATATACATGGGACTGCTGAACAAAGATTTCAGTTCTGATGAACAGAATTCCTCTGATAACAGCATGAATGCGAAAAGCGATGAGTCTGGAAGCACGAGTTCTTCTGAAACAAAATTTCTTGAGAAACAGTACCACGCGTCATTAAAAAGAATTGAACAACAAGGAAAAAGTTCTAAAGCACAATCGAAGAATACAAAAAGTAAAAGTACAAAAGTAAAGTCGGATTCAGCCGCAAAGAAGGTTTCAGGTCGTAAAGCGAAAGATCAGAGTCCCGAGAAGAGAATCTTGAGAAGTCAAAGAACTAACTCGGAAGACGTGAAGTGTCAACCTACGCTAATGGTAAAGCCAAATAAAAGTTCCAGCCCTAGTCCTGTAGCAAGAAGAAGACTGACTCTTCCCCTTGCAACTTGTGATCGCCGAAAAGAAGGAGCTGTTAGGAAGTCAGCATCCGTGTGTCCTCGTCGTCCGGCAGAATTTTCGTATTCGTCCTCTGGTTCTGATCATGACACATCCAGTTCTTCCGAGTATTCAGATTCGTCCACATCGGAATCTGACGAGAAAGCTTTAGCTAAAAACATCGAAGAGATAAAGCGTCGATCCTTAGAAGCCCGACGACTGGTAAAAACGTCAAAGAAGAAGAGTCGTGACACTTCTGATTCGGAGATAGATTCTTCCGAAGAAGAAACCAAGGGTAGCAAGATCAAATCAACTTCAGCTCCAAAACAGAGAAATTCGGTCACTAAACGAAGAACCAGTGCCACAAGCGTTGGAGAAGATAGTAAAAATATCGCGACCGAAATGCGGCGTCTCGTTGAACAGAAAAGAGCTGTGGAGGAAGGAAACCTTGCCGTTACTATTCACGAGGTGGAAAACGAAAAGCAGGACACGGAAATGGAGACGGAGACAGATCTGGCTGAGCCGGAAGAACGTTCCTTCAGTGCAGACGACGAACAAGAATCAACTTCTGAATCTCCACGTGGTTCGTCGTCTTCATCTCCCGCATCTTCATCGTCATCTGACGAATGTGAAGACCCGAAACCCGTTGTGGAAAAGAAGACGATAGCCATTCAAGTTGATTTAGACTTGGAGGACCAGGAGGATGCAGCAGCCGCAGCGGCCACTCTAAGCCAAACATCGAGATTTACGGAAATATCTGCGACAGTGACACACATGACTCACGCAGAAACGAGTACGTCCACCCACACTCATTCTCACACCACCCAGCACAGTCACATTGATGTGGGCTACTTACCCGGTCCTGAAATCCCCATCATTCCTCCTCCAGTTCCACAACCGCCTCCTCCACCAATTCCTCCAATATCACAACCCTTTCAAATTCCAAATTACTCAAGACCCGACTTTTACCAGTCCTTGCACTTAGCTCCACCAATGGTGAGTAGCATTCAAATGGTGGGGCACCAAGGCAGTCAAGATTTCGTTAGCACTCATCATTTAGGTATCCCAGTGTCAATGCCGATGCATCCGATGGTGCCCTTGGGACCTCGACTCATGAATCCTAACCATCCCCTGTGCTTTTCCACAACCAGCATCACCACAGCAGCCACTCTTCAAACTCACATTCGAAGTGTTGCTGCCAATTTGGACATTCCGCTGGTGAGACCCATGATTGGAGCTGATAATCCGTTAAATCTCCCTTTACCAATTCCATTGCCAAGGTCACACGGTCACGCAATGAGCACTGCTAATACTCAAATGACAAGACCTCTTCATCTTTGGTCAAATGACGGCCGGAGTCATTATTCAGCTTTCAGAGTACCAATGCCTGCGGGTAAAATTATCCAGCAACAGCCGCTTCAACCACAGCCTCCTCCCCCACCAGCGTCATGCTCGAATAATGCAATGATGGGATCAGGACAACTGCCTTTGTCAATTGTTCAGCCTCAGTATCAGCATTCCAATCAAAACCCCCTTCATCTTGGTTACCAGCATCAACAAAATCAGCACCATCAGCATTCATCTCGCGTTTCTGCGAACCCAAAAAGTTTGCCGTCTCAACCGAGTTCGTATCGACCGGCTGTCGTGAGCGAGCCTTCCACTTCCACAAGTGCCCAATCCCATGGATATTCCATACTTCACAATCTTCCCAATGTGTCCATTGTTCCAAAGTTTGACAGAAATTCAAAGACCGTTGTTATTCCTCCTTATCGCTCGTCAAGTAGCAGTAGTAGCCACGCCAAAGAATCGAAAAAGGAAAAAATTAAAAAAGAGAAAGCAGAAGGGTCCAAAAAAAGAAGAAAGTTTGTCATCCCACAAGCTTCTAGTCCCCTTACGGTTAGAAAAGACTCCACTAATCCTGCCACATATGTCAAAAAGTAAGTGTTTCTTCCGTAACGTTGCAAAAAATTTACATACTTTAGATCAATAATAGGTAAGTAGTAATGGAAAAAGTACAAGAAAAACGAATGTTCCTCTTTACGAATTTTTCTTTCAGAAGTCAAAAATATAAATTGAAGGAAGCAGAATCAGCAACAGAACCCAAAGAGTCCCGATCAGACCCATTTAATAAATTATTGCAAATGAAAAAGGAATGTCATTCTGGAAATGAGCACACTTGTAGTTCAGTTCAGAAACGGTCCACACCAACCCCGGAGAAAGTCCGCCTTGAAAAACGCGGGAGTTCTAAAGACAATTGTGGTGAAGAACGTTGTGGGTCGCATAGTAAAAAGTCAGAAAAAAATTGCAGTAGCGGTTATGGCAGTAATACTGTTGGCAGCAGTGGAAGCAGTAGCTCGGAAGGTTCCACGAAACAACTGAAGATTCAAGAAGTGCCTGTGTTTTATCCAACTGAAGACGATTTCCAAGATCCACTGAAATACATTCAAGAGATACGGAAACAGGCGGAAGTATTTGGAATGGCCAAGATTGTTCCTCCGAGAAGTTTTCGGGTAAAAATGAAAACCTCCTTTCTCTCAACTTAAAGTCATGCTATTCTGGAATGTGTGAATATAGTTTAGCAATTTTCCTGCAGCCTGAATGCAATGTGGAGGACGACATGCGTTTCACCGCTTACAACCACTACATTCACAAAATGTTTAAACGGTGGGGACCGAACGTTCAGGAAACGGCTGCTATCAAAGAGCATTTGAGAAATTCTAATGTGGACGTTTTATCCCCGCCATTGCTGGGAGGAATGGAAGTTGATCTGTCTACTCTGTACCATACAGTCCAATCATTCGGAGGACTTAAAGAAGTCATTGAAAAACAAAAATGGCACAAAGTCTCGGATGCGATGCATTTTCCCAAAGCCGCAAATGATAGGGCTACAAAACTGGATGCTATTTATGTGAAATATGTTCTTCCTTATGAAATGCTCTCCGAGAGTAAGTTATTTTTCCACAATTCGCTTTCGCTGCTAGTAAACTACTTCAGATGATTACTTTGATTATATTCTATTTATACCCAATCATGGATTTCATTCATGGACAGGAAAAAAATATCCATTGTGGTGCAAAGAAAGGCTTTCTTTACATTTAAATTTCTTGTTCTAGACGAAAGAAAAAAGTTCAAATCGTCCGTAGAGTTGCAATGGGAAAAGCGTCAAAAGAAGCTGCTAAAGAAGGACGCGGAGAATTTGAGTGACAGCGAGTCAGATGATGACCCAATGCAAGAATTCGATGATTGCGTTGTTAAGGTACACCGATCCTTGCAAGATTAATCAGATAATAATTATATGTGTTAACTCTTGTTGGTTAAACGAAAGTTTTTCTAACTTGTAATATTGTGCACTTGTAATGGAATTGATTAGGGAAAGAGCACACCATTAAGTTCGTACTTCCGTGTGGCCCGAAATACGTTCAGTATGTTATTTCAAGGAAAAGAGGCGTCTTGTTCTGACATCGAGTCTGAATACTGGAAAATGGTGAGAGAAGGCACCCGTCACCTTTGCGTTTATTCTGGAAGTATTGACTGTGCCGGTGTAGGATGGGGATTTCCCCTTCCGAAGGCTGGGGCCAAGCATCCTTGGAATCTCAAAGTCTTAGCTAATAGTCAGGGATCTGCTTTGAGGAGTATGGGTCCAGTTATGGGTACGCTTACGTTTTTCAACATTTTATTTCTTGGTCTGCCTTGACGACTATCACGAGATATTCAGATAATTACGAATGACTTCGTTTTTTAATAAATACAGGAGCAACCGTTCCCACTCTGCATGTGGCCATGGTTTATACAACCTATTGTTGGTATCGTGATCCGCACTCATTGCCTTGGATTGAATATTTACATTCTGGGGCCAACAAAATTTGGTACTCAATCCCAGGAGCCTACGAAGAAAAATTCAGAAAAGCTTTAAACGAATTAATGCCATTGCAATGTAAAAATAAAAAACTTTGGCTTGCTTCTGATTCGGCCATGGTAAGTTCAGGCAAACCCATTTTATCCAATGTTGAGCTGGACAATATCACAGGATGTTCAATCGTTGATTACTACTCCTTAGGTTCCACCTGAAATGTTGTTGGAGAGAGGAGTTGCAGTTGCCAGAGCCGTTCAAAATCCTGGAGAATTTTTGATAGTTTTTCCCAAGACTTTTACATCCGCTGTCTGTACAGGCTACTTAGTATCTGAAAGCGTGTGCTTTGCACCTCCTGCGTGGCTTCATTCTTGCATTAATGTTTTCAAGGTAACTAAACAATTTTCTATTCAAGTATTTCTCGGCCCTTCAAAAGTTTACAGACTCATGGTATTATTCGTTGCTTGATATAGGATATCCGAGAAAGTAAGGAACCACCAGTGTTTGCTTTGGAGAAACTACTATTAAGTATTGTTTTGGATAACCGGGCTTCTAGTGAAGTTCTTCAGATGGTGAGATATTCATTTCATAGTACATATTTACTAGTTGGTTAGCTTCTATAGGCCTATTTATTGCATTTAGCCAATTCTATTTCTATTGAATGTTATAACATGTTATTATTTGTGTTTTATAATCCAGTCGTTGCCGTTGATAGAAGAAATTTTAAGAGAAGAATACTCATTACGGAGAAAGTTGATAGGGTTAGGACTTTCTACAGGCAAAATGGGCCCCAATTCCGACAAAGTAGCAAAAAAGAAAACGAAACGCGAGGAAGAACACGTGCATCAATGTGATGCATGTAATTATATTTTGCATTTGTCAATTGTAAGTCGACTGAGTCGCTAATTTTACAGATATACTTTTAATTTCTAATGAATAACAAGTATGATGCATATCAACTACGAACACTCTTTTTTTCTACTTTTTCACAGGTAACAAATAAAGCAAGAGAATTTGATCTCTGCCTTCCACACGCTTTGCAAAGATTTTCAAAAACGAAATCGCACATAAAGGGATCAGTCCTTCTTTACGATCGTGCAGATGTAAGTAATTATTAATACTTGGGTTATATATAAAATATAGTATTATATTTGTGGTGTTACATAATTGACTTAATATTCGTACCTGAACACAGGAGGATCTTCAAAGTATTGTCCAAGGTGCCAAAAATCGACTGGAAAAGCGATCTTCATAACGCCATTTCTCTGTGGCAGCATTAAATAATTTGCATTTATAATGTACAAATTAAGTAGGCGAGTTTAAGAGTTTTATTGGGCGATGTTTGTTCGTTCTGATGCATGAAGGATTGATGGTTGTTATTTCGGAGCTTGTCATTGAACCAAGTATTTTGATTTTATGTAAATACATTAAATGTTTATTGTTCTACATGTAGTATTATAGTAATTGTAAGAATGATTTATTTCGTTTTTAGTTTAATTTACGGTTGACATTGGTTTGAGTTTCTCCATAAGTTCTCTCAGATATAAAGTAACAAATCGTACAATAATGCGTTCACATACGTCATTTGGAAGCAAAATTATCGATACTTAATTAGAAGGCTTCCTGTTTAAGGAGTCAATTCGATACCACGAACCAAGGCTTTTAATGTTACTTACTTGTTACTCTGCACATTAACAAGTATCGTTACTAATATTATTATTATTTCGCACCATATTGTAGCAGTATTTATTGCAAAGTATCATACATTAGGATATTATTATTATTATTACCTAAAGTTTTACGTAATGTCCAGGCACTAAATATCCTTATTGTATTAATTACGTGTATAGTATTACCTATGATAATTATCATGACAAAGGAAATGGCAAGTCCCACAAGAATCGTAATGTTCGTAATTATTTACCGATTAAAGCTAATGTAGTGAATTTGTGTCAAAGTACTATGCCTTTAGATTGGCAGTATACATGAAGAAAAACCAGTACCTAATAAAGCTTTTTGGTAATTACATCCTACCTTTGGATGTTGATTGATGTCGCTATTTTACTCTCGTAGTTTTTAAAAGCACAACTTTACAACAATGGGCAAATATAATAAGTATTATAAATTGTAAGAACAACATATTATAACATGGCGCATAGACAGCAGTTGACACTACAGAAACACAATAATTATTTGTCCATCTGAGGTGTTTAATCCAAGTACTCGGACACAAGACACAACTAGATCCATTCTACTTTGATTTTAGTAGCATAGCTTAGGTAATCTAATTACAGTCTCACGACATTTCCATTCTCTACATCTCGACTGTTTAACGTAGCGACAAAAGAATTACAGCTGATGTTAATCGATTTAATAGAAGTCGTATTTGCTATCGTTTGTATTGTACAAATACGTTTTAATTCTTCACTCATGTCAAAATTAATACGAGTCCACATCGTTCACTTTCGTTATAATTTTTTCCTACATACCTATTATACCTATAGTATAAGTACTTTATCAATATTAGTATCTATTGCACAATTGCACATGTTTTAGTGATGGGTCAATTCAAAATCGAGTTTTGATAAGTCAAAAACTGCATTTATTACAACATTTTGACTTCCAATTGAATGTGGACATTTGTAGTAATATAAAATAATCTTCGGTGGGTTAATTTTTAAATAAGCTACAGCAGACTGGTTGAAAAGATAAATTTTGATTTACAAAAGTTGTAGGGTAGCCTCTAGGGGAAGGGCGAAACCCTAAAAATCAATTCCAATTTTTTTAGGCTTCAACTAGGAATAAAAAATTGCTCGAGAAATTAAGATACATGAATAAAGATTGATTTTCGCCCGATTTGTATTTGTTTGAGTTTTTGTAACTGATGTTTCTGAAACTATGTTTTACAAAAAATCAGTCTAGTCTAGCCTAATGTCTAACCAATGCAAGAATGTGTCATGAGCTGCAGACATCTGTGATACATTGACATTAAGATAAAATATTGTCACATCGCATTCAAAGAAACACTCAATTAAGGACCGACAAGGGCAATTTCGACTTTTATGAGCTAATTGATGATTTCTCTGGAATGAATGGTTGATTTGAAGATCCAGAGTTGTTGTCTTGAAGCTAATGATTTGTTCTATCATAATGTACTCTTAGTCAACTGTAATTACTAAAAATAAAAATAAAGTCTTAGGATGTTTTAAAACTTTTTTGGTAATTTCTACAGTTGACATTTTTTCGAGAAACTAAGAGTGCATTACGATTATGATAGAACAAATCATTAGCTTCAAGACAACAACTGTAGATTTTCAATTCAACCATTCATTCCAGAGAAATCATCGATTTTCGATTAGCTCTCATAAAAGTCGAAATTGCCCTTGTCGGTCCTTAAATGGATATTTTATAATACAGGTTGTGTTGTTTTCTTGTCACTCTGTACAACACCTACTGACCTACTTTGCTATAACTTATACACCAAATCTGGGAACAGAGTTAGCATGTGACCCCGTAATCGGATTTTAATAGTAATGTACATTCTTAGTTTTACAAACACACATAATAGCACACGAATAACTTTAAGTTAGCACGACATGTTTTTTGTTCTGCATATTAATTGCATAAACCTCAGGAGAATATATCTTCTCGAAAGCAGCGATATCTTTAACGCTTTCAACTACCAGTGGTTACGTGAAAAAGTTTTGTCAGCGTCATACAAATGGTCTTCGCTTTGGATTTAATTGGAATTGCATAAAGATTTGAACTCGCACACTACACTCCGAGAATTAATTAATTTTGATTATCAACAAAATATTGACCTAAATGAAGTACAGCAGGTGGATGTTGCAGACTCGTAGCAGGAGCTGGCGATGCGTCGGCCCGCATCTGAAATGTCATCAATACAGATTTTCAATGCATGAAAAGAGCACGGAATGTTAGTTTACTTAAAAGCTGTAGAAACGAGTGCAACGTCTTGATTGATAAAATCTTACAAAATATTTAAACACGGAACGGAAAGACGAATTGGAGATTCCTAATGATTGTTCCGCTTGAGATACTTGACTTTCAAGTTGATCTAATGTGCTGCGAATAGCGGTGATTAATGACTGCAGAGAGTCCAGGCGTTTATTAAGCAATTCGTTTAAGGCTGCCCCTTGCTGCAGCACTTCAGGAAGAATAGTTTGGCACCATTCTTTATTTTCACTCTCCTTCTGTGTATCAAAAATAAAATAAAATAAGCGTCAACGAATCTTACATAGGTTGGATTTCATCACATTTTATATGACTGCCTTTGCATTTGTGAATACAATTACGATAGTAAAGAAAGTAAAGTAAAGAAAATGATAGTCCCACTAATTGACTAATTTATGCCATTACAAAATTATTTTTTGCAGTAATGTTTATGATATATATTGTTATGACTAATACCATTTCATATAAACTTTCGAATTCTTCTAATTTGGCCACACTCTCTTCCACGAAATCTTCCAGTTTTGAAATCTGCTCAGAGAGATCCGTTTGACAGAACACTGAATAATTGTTCGCTAGATTGGAAAGCAGATTTAAAAGTTGTGGGTCAGTAGGGGAATTGGATGAGATTGTGATTAAGTCATCATGTTGTTGTACATCTACTGAATTTGTCGTATCATCCATATTTCGATGCTGTACAAATATTACGAGCTGTAAATCAACAATTAAAAATATTAACTAAAGATGTTTTCATTCATTTTTAATTACACCTACGTACAGTCGTACTCGTACACTAATCTGTATTCTATCATCTGTATGTAGTATGTATACATGTAACGTTCAATCATAAAATACATCACAATTAATTCTAGTCGTGATAAATAACAAAATAACATACACATGACGGATTGTATTGGGTAATGTTTGTAAATGTAAATAAATAAACAATCAATAATAAACTGATTATGTTATAAAATCATAAACAAACTTCAAGCTGGATAGTTTAATCAGCTCTACATCTACAACCAATCAACCAACAGCTGCACTCTGCAATGGGTCAATCGTGTCACCCTACCAATTACCAATCACTCACAAGTGAGATAAACCGCCAATGAGCACCCGACCGCAACAATAAAATGTCAATTCGTCAATAATCAATAGACGATAGAAACAGAACGAGCTGATGACACTTCACACTGCAGCCAATGAATCAATTGACGAGAAAGTTGTATTTATTTACTTGCCAAGTGTGAGTAGGTGGATGACAAGAAGAGACGGATGAAGTTGGGACAGACAGGGGAAGACGGGACTCTGTCATTAAATGGTAGAAGTGGAAAGATGAGCGGAAGATTTATTTTATGACAACAATAACAATTCAGATAAATGATTTAAGACAGATAAAAGAAGTCTAGTTTCAGGTTTAGATAAGTCTTGTTAAAAATTGGCGCTGTTGTTATTGCAGCCAGTAGAGTAGTGGAGGGAAAGTAGTGGCGGCAACTAACGCAAAATTGTTTTCATTCTCTGAACTGAACCGAATCAAAATTCAACAACTGACACAAAATTCAGTTCTTTGTCATTTGACAAATAATTGACATTACTATTTGATTTTCAAAAGGTAACAAGGTCAAAGGTAAGCATATTAATTATTAATTAATTATTATTAGTAGTTAAATAGTGTGTAAGTGTGTATAGTTGCAAGTCAATTCAATTTCCCTGACTTAGGACTTATCGAAAAGCGATATAGTACTTTGACAACTTTGACTTAACAATTAAATAAATCTTCCTACATTGCTACATTCTTCAATATTCAATTTTTTAATATTTCAGAAATGGAAGAAGCACAACTAATAAGTTTTCTAAAGAGTGAAGGGGAGGTAATGGTGGAGCCTCCGGAGCGTGACATGGTTTCGTCTTTTTGTACAGGTACTTTAACATTGCATATAATTTCAATATCACATTAGCCATTTGCCGTTTACCTAGATTAGCAAGGTTAGTCATAATTCGCGAAAATGTCGTCCAAAAATTCGCGTTTTCGGAATTCAAAAATCGCGAAAATTCGCGTTTTTTGGATGAAAAAATCGCGAAAATCGCGAAACGCTTTTTA
>JABASD010003947.1:0-17453 GCA_019776165.1 Pogonognathellus flavescens | reverse complement strand
GAATAGGTGAGTGGAGATGAGTTGCTGGAGGTTGGAACTGGACGAGCAGTGGACTGCATAAATGTCAAAGGCAGGACTAGGCAAATGAGCCGTTCCGAGCTCCAAGACTCATACCCCACAATTGTATTTGCCAGTGTTGTAGGATTTTTGCAAAAGTATTTTAAACGACGAAAATGATTAAAAACGCCTTGTTTTTCCATATCAATCATTGATTAAACTTCCGGAATCTTTTTCTATTGACTATTCACTAATTACTAGAAGTCTAGTACCTGTTCGACTCTTGGAGTGTTGCTTCAATTATTCTCTGTTTCAATTCAACTCAAACAAGCTTCGCAGCAGTTTCAATTTTTTTAAATCTGATGTTTGCTTAATACCTTCACAATGGAATTTATAGACGGTTTATAAAAAGGCTTATCCAACGAACACTTTTGTCTCTAATGGAATTCTCTTTAAATTATTACATCACTATAAATTATATAATCGGTAAAAATATTTTCTAGCACATTTAAGGATATTTGCATTTTAGCATGTCTACGATATGTATGTATGTATGTATGTATAAGTTTATTGAACATAGGTCCCGCCCGCTCAACATGAATTACATATACAATATCGTATTGGAATAATGCAATATTAATGTATTGGTTACAAATTATTTTTTATCCTAAGACATCCAATGGTAAAATGATATAAATTAAAATAATTATTTACATTTCCGCACTTAAATAACTCTTGTAGGTAATTCTCATCTGACAATTTGCTTTCTACATTTTGTAATATATTGTACTTCACTCTTAATGGTTTCAGTAATTCGCATTCGGACACGAAATGATAAAAATTTATATTATCGCTAAAACAATGGTTGCAAAAATTTACACTTACACTGTCTACGATATTGACTGAGTTTAGCTTGAAATATATGTTACAAAATAAGCCGCTTTATTTTTTTATTATGGTAAATAGTTTGTAAATATATTCTTTCATGTGTAAACACAGTAAAGGGTTTACATATGGTATATATAAACCGCCATATATATAAATAATTTTGTACTGCAAGCATTTATACCAGAATGCCGTGTTTTATTCCACAAACAATAATAAACCATTTGCAACGACTGAAAGAAGTAACGAAGGGAATATGATTACACTGTATTATGAACTATCACGCGGTAACATTTACAATGACATCAACATGTCAACTGTAACACTGTTAGATGCAGGGTATCTCCGCTGTCTACATGTAGGCATCAATTCGCAATTCTCGTTTTATTGAAACATTGGTTCAATTTGTTGACTCCGAATTCATTCTCAAACATAAATCGAAATGGCATAGCAGTAATCAGAACGCATTTTTTATTTGAGGCTATATTAACTCAGTAGTCACTGTACCAGGTCAAATCTCGTCAAGGAGTTGGTCGATTGCCCTATCTTGGAACTTAGCCTCAGATAGGTCCTCACCAGTATGTGTGCCAAATTTGGTTAAAAAATCTCAACGCGTTCTTGAGTTATCGTGGTGAAGGACAGACAGACGGAAGGACGGACAGCTTTGCCATTTCCATAATAAAGTACCTTCGTTACTTAATTAGGTTTAAAAATGAAAAACGAAATACACGAGGAGCATAACTTTCCGGAATATTGTCTCTGGTGTGGTTCAAGATAATTTAAAATGTTAAAAGGCGTTAGGTGATTCTACACTGCCGATTAATTGTTCTGAAACACTTTTCCAAAGAACACCCTTTGAGATGTCGTGAAATCTCGTGTTTAAAATTATGCAAAAGTATACGTGTATTAACTAAGCACCAAAAAAATTTCTTAGGCGAAAAACCGTTCGAATGTACTTTTGGTTAGAAATCATTTAGAAGGAAAGAAGAACTAAAAATTCACGAAAGAATTCACTCTGGAGAGAAACCGTTAAAATAACCATAATAAACATAACCAAGAGCACCTGACCTGAATAAATAAAAAGTCTGGTAAATGATTATGTGAGACTATTTATTTGGTAGATGGAACAGGGTCAATCGATCATACCCCTCATAGTTTTTTTCTCTCATAACTATTATTCCCATCCATGATGGTTTGCATGAAGTTGTAACGTAACTAGCAGCAGATGTGTTTCACAGCCCCAAGTCTTACTTGCCATATTATACGAGTTGAGGTTTATTCAGAACATCATCCTTGGAAAGTAGGCACCAGATTAAATACAAAAAGAAAACAAGCTGATCATAACCCTTAGTATCTTCAATTTCCTGAATCACATATACAAATAAATAAATAATTACTTAGTTGATATTGAAACCACTATTGAAAATAAACATAGTCATTTTAGTGTTTAATCATAATTTCCCCCGAAAATGGATAAATTCGCAGTAGTACAAAATGAAGATTGCTGGATTTGTTTTAGCAATGAAAACATCATTACACTTACAATCGTAGATTCGGAGAAAGTGTTAAAAAACTGTGAGACATATTTAGACACTTCGATCATCATAAAGTCTTTCGAAAATGATTCCGCAGTATTCTGTTGCAGATATTGCTGCGAATCTGCCCATCAACTAACATTACTCGAAGAACAAGCTGAAAAGATACAAAAGGAAATTGCAGATTTAAGTTCCATTTTTTCGGAAAAGGTTCTGGAACGGCGAAATCTGATCAAAATTGAAAAAAGCAAAATAGACCATGAAATAATTCCATCAAGGGCTAAATGTTTTACAATTCAGAAAAACCATTTTATTGAGATGAAAAAAAACGGGGGTGTTAAGGACGAAGTCATTGAAACTGTGTCAAAAGAATTAGCGACCGACTCCGACGGGAATACAAAAAGAGGTAATAATATCTTCTATGAGCATAATACTTTTAATAAAGACGTTATTTCTCAATCGGAGGATGCCATTAAAGTTAAATATTCTTACGATGAGACAGTTTCACAAGTGATTGACATTGTTAACGAGGAACATGCAACAAATCGGAGAACGTCAATCATAAATGCACAAGGGGATCAAAAACTGAAAACAACATCCATGGCTGATTTGCTCATAAGTGTAAAAATGCCAGTTATTCAGTTAGAAAGTAAGTTCTCATTTCATTCATACAGTGCATGTGTAATTCTTCGAAATTGGATTTAAAATTAAATTCTAAAATTTCAAAATTGCAATCGGGCGGATTTTGTTGTATTTTTCTTTTATAAATGTTTGTTTCTAGAAAAATGTAATGTTAAGGATTAATAATTTTGTTTTAAAACTTTATTTTCTGGATACTAAACACTGATGTCTTGTTTTATCACATTATAGTAAATTAAATCTAACTAAAACTAAACATAAATTCTCTTGCAGGACTTCGGCCTGGCAGAATCAGAGATTCACAGAAGATTGCTGCTGCTGCAGTCGAAGGAACAACGGTAAAATGTGAAATTGATTTAGATGAACTCAAACCTTACAAATGTTCCATTTGCGGACAAGGCTTTGCTGAGATGTGTGATTTGGAAGACCACGATAAACTGCACAACAAAGAACGTTCCTACCACTGCTCTGTTTGTGATATGTCATTTTTAAAACACAGTTTTTTGAAAGTACACGAAATAAGTCATACGGAAGGATATATCGAAAAGAGATCATTCACTTGTTCTGTTTGTTCCAAATCATTTACAAGGATAGGTCACTTGAAAAGTCACGAATACGTTCACACTGCAAAGAAACGTTACAATTGTTCGTGTTGTGAAAAATCATTTGTAACAGATTGTGATTTAAAAACACACGAAAGAGTTCATACTGGAGAACGGCCTTTCGATTGCTCTATTTGTTCGAAATCATTTAAAACAGCCCGTGATGTACGACGACACAAAAGGATTCATAGTGCAAAACGACCTTTTAATTGCTCCTCTTGTTCAAAATCCTATACATGTTCAAGTAATTTGAGAACTCACGAAAGGGTTCACACTGGAGAACGACCTTTCAATTGTTCTGCTTGTTCAAAATCCTATAGCAGTTTAGGTAGTTTGCGAACTCACGAAAGGGTTCATACTGGAGAACGACCATTTAATTGTTCTGTTTGTTCAAAATCCTTTCAAAGCTCAAGTCTCTTGCGACGTCACGAAGACATTCATTCTGGAAAAAAACCACACAGGTGTTCTTTTTGTGTTAAATCATTCTTTACGAACTGGAAATTGAAAATTCACGAACGATTGCATAAGGGAGAACGACCTTTTATTTGTTCATTTTGTTCAAAATCATTCACATCGGCATATCATCTACAACGACATGAAATAATTCATACTGGGAAAAAACAATACTCTTGCCCTAATTGCGAAAAGAGTTTCTATCGCAAGGATGCTTTAACATTGCATCTTCAACGTAAACATGGAGAACAAAATCAAGAATTTATACTCCCCAGCTGAACTATTAGTAAATTAGCAAACAAATCTCCCGTGTGGAAGGTGATATTAAACGTTTGGATGGGTATGCGTACATTACTGTAGATGTTGTACTATTTATTTAGCAAATCATTTATTTCATGAAATAATATGTCACTATTAAATAAAAAGCATAATGTGTTACAACAAATTCTTTATTATAAAATATTATTAATTATTATTAAGCTATTACAATCAAAGTGTCCAACTTCGAATTGAGAGCGTTTGAATATTACTAGAAATTAAAATTGTTTTTAATGCATCTTATATAACGGTAACTTATTAACTTAACTTAACTTTAAAAGCCGGGTAACTTATTACCCGGCTTTTAAAATGTATTATCATAAAATATGTTCCACTGGACGAATTATATTCAGTTTATGAACATGATGAAAATTTGCGAATTTTGATTATAACCAATGATAATATGGAAGCTACAGATAATTTTCCGCTATCCTATATAACTTGAATAATTTTGAAGCATTGTACAATTAATGTATAATATCTGGCAATAAAATAATATTCTAAATATTTTACGCAATAAAAGTCCTACTTCTGAACCATTTTTATAATGCAGAAGACGGTGAACAACTTCAAAATAAACTTCAGTGCTTGTGGGAGCTAAAGACAATTTTTTCCTATCCCATACAAATTGAATAATGTTGAAGCATTGCATATTTAATGTATAATATATGGCAATAAAATAAAAAATTTATTTTACGGAATAAAAGTTATATTTCTGAACCGGTTTCGTAATGCAGACGACTACAAACAACTAAAAAATAAACTTCTGCACCTGTTTAAGCTGCAGAAAATTATCCCCTATCACATACAATTTTAATAATGTTGAAGCATTGTATAACTAATGTATAATATATGGCAATTTTATAAAATCCTGTATTTTACAAAATAAAAGTTCTGTCTCAACAAGTTTTATAATGCCGATAACCCTAAACAACTTACAAATAAACTTCCCAGCCTGTGATTGCATAACCAGGCGAATAGGTAAATTATTATCCGGCTTTTAAAATGTATTGCAATAAAATAAGCTCCACTGGGTGAATAATAATCATTGTATGAACATGATTGAAATTATCGACAATCATATTCATTATAACCAATGATAATATGGAAGCTGCATATGCTTTTCCCCTATCCCATACAAATTGAATAATATTAAAGCATTGTAGAATAATTGCAGAATATATTGCAAGAAAATCGATTTCCGTATATTATACAGTAAACGTTGTATATTTTTTAACAGTTTTCATAATGTAGACGCGACTAAACAACTTCAAATAAGCGCCCTGCGTAAATTTTCCCGTTATCAATGAGTAAATGTTCCTCTTTTCAATATGCCAATGTCCTTCTTTCATTATGCACATGTATCATTATATTAATTCAATGTTACACTTGGCATATTGTAAATATTATTCTTTACATTGTTTAACTGTCTTTATTATCATTGTGTAAAACTTCTTCCTTTTATTTTAAATGTTCCACCTTTGATTATGTAAATGGTTTAATTTTGTGCATACCAAGGTTCCCTTTTCTTGTGTAAATGTTCCCCTATTTAAAATGTAAGTTTGACTATTGTCGTTAACATAAATCTTATCATTGTGGTAGTATGTAGAATTATTATCTTAAATTAAGTCTCTTTAACTTCACGTAAAATTTATTCAAGCTTACATGCAATTTCGTCGCACAAAATAGTACTTTGAAAAACGAACAATATAATATATATACTGCGGTGAATCTGATTGGCAAACTATATTATATTTTCCATTTATCTACTTTGGTTTGTAAGTCGCTTTGCTCTACCCTCTGTAAGTTTTTTTATTGTGCATGGTTCTGGTTATTGTGCATGGTTACATTATTTGCCCTATAAGAAAACAACGAAGAAAGTGTCCCTTATTTATTTAGAAGTCATGACGTCTCTTTTTTACGTTGGAAATCGTCATTTTCCATATGGGTGTTCACGTAAAAGGAATCAGACAGTAGAAAAATAAATATTTTAAATTGAGTTTGTGAAGCTAATTTTTATTAAGAGATCACCACAAAATTATAATTGGAAAATGAAATAGTAGATACTATATAGATGCATCTTTCGACAGTAAAACATTTGTCTTAAAATGAATTTAGTAAGAATTACGATCTGCTTTTCCTGTATCCATTATTTGTGTTTGGGAATAAAATGGGTGGACAGGACGTTTATAGATTTAAATTTATTTTTGAAACCTTTCAATAAATGTTTAGTGAATATTCTGTACTATGAAAACACTAATGCCGATTTCATGGAATTTCACTACCCAGTTCTTCTGGGGAAGTATATAAAAGGTATCGATAAAGTGCAGCATAAAGATTTTCTTCCAGATCAACTGCAGTGGAAATCCGTGAACGGAAGTTTCGTGGAGTACAAGGATCTCATTAATTCTGCTCCATACGCGTGGCAATGCATTCTTCACTTTTTTCTATTTCCCTTAACTGTATTTCGTGATCAACATCAAAAAAGAAAATTATATCTGAAAGATTTCAGTGGAAATATTTTATTTCCGCATACACATCACTGGTTTTGGAATCAAATTGTCAGGGGTTCTTTGATCAACAACGATGCGGATTTCTACCGAAATGAATTGAGTTTAATGATATTGGAAGATGAAACGGCAGAAAATAAAGAAACCATACAATTCTGGACTTTTGATGCATTGTTGATGTATTCGGACAATTCAAACCTCCAATTAATTTGCGTTTGGAAGAGTCCAACTTCAACAAACATATATACATTGCAAGACACGCAATGCAAAATTATATCAAAACAACGTCTGCTTAGAACTGGATACTGCACTCATGTTTCATTTCCTTTGACAAAATATAACACCGAAATTTTAAATGAAAGAAGAATAGTTCAAAGCCAAAATATTCTTAACCATCAATGGGGGGTGACTTCTATGATTAAAAAGAAGCAAGGAAATCTAAAATTAAAAGCAATAACCTTTCAATATTTTCATCAATCAGACTGCGATGTGAATACTCCATTGTTGAATGTTATTTTTCCGAATTCGACTCTATTCTATGAACCTAATGATGACGATTTTTTCCCTCCATTCATTCCGAAAGTATGGATTATTTTCAATCAACCTGGTATCATTACTTTAAAGACCGAAAGATTTCAATTTATAACATGTAAGGGAATTAAAGGGCAGCAATCAATTTCATACTGGAATTATGTATCTTGTTACGACTCTGCTTGCTGGGGATTGATTTTATTAAGTTCTTTTCTAGTTTCTCTCTGTTTAAAAATTATTTATAGAGTCAAAGGATTAAAAATTGACCCATTTCCCATGGCGTTGCAAACTTTACTGGAGCAGGGAAATGATATTTCCCTCAATTCTAAAAAAGTTAGCGCTGTTTATTTCGTTTCTGGTACCTGGATTCTGATGGCCATTGTTTTGTCCAATGCGTACAAGGGATCAAATATCAATGATCTGTCAGCTCCCAGAAAATATGACAAACTTCAAAATTTTAGAGACCTTATCGAAAACAATTATTCGCTGTACGTACCGCTTCACTCAAACCGTAACAAATGTAAAAGACAATGTAAAAGGCCGCCTACGGAATTTTTGGTTCATTTTCTTGTCAATAAGGCTAAAATTTCTAAAGCCACCAGAAAATATGTTGAAGATATTTTGCCAATAACAGCTATACCCCCTAATTTACGTAGTTGGGCGAAAATAACTCCAGGCCAACTTTTTGAAGAAATATTAGAATGCGATAATACTGCCTATGGTGATTGGTCAGATACCATTGACCTTTTGTACGATAGGCTTAAATTGAAATATCCAAATAATAAGCATGGCATTGTGAAAAGCAAAGAGAAATTATTGCATAAACGATCAGGTTGGAAGGTCATTGAGAGATATGAACGTTCAATCTTATTTCGGTTACGAACTCTTCATCATTCTGGGATTATTCACATTTGGAAATCTATTCAAATAGAATCGTGACACTTTAGTAAATAAACTCCAAACGGTATTCACAGAAGAAACTGTAAAGGGGTTAGGAATTAATGACAACATTGTGTCCATCTTTTATGTCTACCTGTTTATGCTTTTCATTTCCAGCTTGAGTTTTTATGTTGAATTGTTAAAAAGACAACTACACATAATGACTCATGGGACTAAAATCCAGGCGATGTATTTAATAACAAAATTTTAATTCGTTCTTGTTCGGAGAACTAAGATCAAGCAGCAGTAAAATTTGTGTACAAGCAATAGCAAAATGAAAAATGTAGAAATTAATAAAATAAAATAAAATAAAAAATTAATTAAAATAATTTCCAGCACATTATAGGATATTTGCATTTTAGCACGACTTCAATATTGACTAAGAATAAGTTTAGCGTGAAATCGGGGATGCATGTTGAAATAATGTATATTTTACAAAATGAGACGCTGTATTATTTATGGTAATTAAATTATAAATATTTTCTTTCATATGTCATTACGGCAAAGGGTTTCTATATGTACATCTTAAAATGTACTACAAACATACAAACAATTTCTTGTTTTATTTTATACTATGAACAATAATTATTTTTAAAAATGAAATGCGAAATACAAGGTTGCAACTTATTTTCAGCTACTATAAAAATAAAATATGAAATACTTTTCGTTTTAGGTTTATGTATTTTGAATTGCAATACATTTTCTTACTCTGTAGCTTATTTAAAAGAAATAAAATATTATATGGTCGAGTCAAGGGCGTACTCAGGATCTGTCACGGTAGACATAACTGGTAATAAGTTGATTTTTTAGCGTGCAAATCGTCGGTTTATTTTTTGTCAATAATGTATTACAATGTATCAAATAAATTAAATACTTTATAATATGAATTATTAATGTTATTCTTAGAGTAAAATGAAAATGCAGAAATATAATAAATCGTAATGACATGACAGAATTTTATTTTAGATAATGAAGATTTTAAATCTGATATATGAATTTTGACAAATGTTTCCACGGGCGTCAATAAATAGCCCTATCACTTCCAGATTTTTCAAATTCAAAGTGACAGGACTACGATTTCGGAGGAAACAAGCTTTTAATTGCTGAATTTGTTCAAGGTGATTTATATCTGCATTTCATTTACGTTTACAACGACACCATAAAAATTCATACTGGTGAGAAACCGTACAAATGTAAACAAGTTTAAAAGGTGTATTTCAAAATATATATGTCTACTTCGTCAACTTTTGAATTTAAACGAGGTTGTTTTTCTCGAATATCATAAAGCTGCTTTTTCTGTCACAGGTCTCCCCGTAACTGTTCCCCCTTTACTACGACAAGTATGAACATCTTTACACGTGCAAAGGTTCCTTGGAACTTAAGTACAAGTTTGAATACAAGCAGCAAAGCAATAGGAAATTTGCTTTGCTGTTTTCTCACAAACTAATACATTATCAAATCAATTAAGCTTTAATATTGATTCTTACAAATCTTAGTTAATTAACATCTTAATATCCCTAATAATGTTTTTTCCCTATAATTGTTAATTCACAGCATCAATCAAGAAATAACATCAATCAAAATGGATCAACTATCAGTACTACCGCAAAAGAGAGGTTGTACGATCTGTTTTAATGACGAAAACAACATAACACAGACAACACTAAATTTGGAGAAATTATTAACAAATTGTGGGACGTACCTGCAAGACACTTCAATCATCCTAAATGAGACCTCTGTTTCATGTTGCAGTTATTGCTATGAATCAACACATCGGCTGATATTAGTCAAAGAACAAGTTGAATAGCTACAAAACAAAATTTCGGCATTCATAATATTTTCCGAAAATATTCTGCAGCGGGGAAATCGGATTCAAATTGAAAACCACCCAGTTAAAGAGAAAGCAACGCAATCAACATATATTTGTTTTGGAATCGACAAAAATCCGAATTCCATCAAAGTAATCGGAAAAGCGGGCGTGAAAGAGGAATTTATTGAAAGTGCGTGGAAAGAATTACCGGCAGACTGTCAGGAGAATTCAGAAATATTCGATTTTGTCACCGATCCGTTGATAGACAACGATCACAATGACAATGTTACTGAAGAAGGATGTGGCCTCGATATTCATTCAGCAGAAGGCACTGATTATTACGATGAAAGAATTTCAAAGGAATTTGACAATGCAAAGAAAACAATTGAACCACGTCGGGCAACTTCAGGAACAAATGAATATGTCAATCAGCAAACCATAAAAACATCCATGGCAGATTTGCTCAAATGTTTGAAAATGCCTATTATTCAATTAAAAAGTAAGACCTCCATCTCGATCATGTATTATTTCACTAACGCAGTGAGTGTACGTTTAACTTTTTAATTTCGAAATTTGAATTTACAATTGAATGTTAAATCGAAACTTTTTAAGTCTAGCATAATTGTATTCAGACGGACTTTTTTATATTTTTCTAAATGTGTATTTCTTGAAACATTTTATTATATTACTTATTAAACACTCAAATCGAAGTAAATCATTCGGAAATCATTTAGTGTTCCTATGCATTTAGTGTTTCTAATCATAAATTTTATCACAGGACTTCAACCTTGCGGAGTCAGAAATTCGGAGAAGATTGTTGCTGCTGTAGTAGAAAAGACGATAAATCGTGAAATGGATTTAGAAGAAAACCAACCTTACAATTGTTCAATTTGCGGATTAGGCTTTGTTAGGTTGTACGATTTGGAAGACCACGATAAATTGCATAACAAAGGCCGATCTTACCCCTGTTCTGTTTGTAATAAATCATTCCTGAAGCCCAGTGTATTGAAAGTACACGAAAGATGTCATATGAAACAATGCACCGAATTCACCGAAAGGAGACCATTCACTTGTTCTATTTGTTCTAAATCATTTAAAAGAATGGGTCATTTGAAAACTCACGAAAAATACGTCCACTCTGAAGAAAAACCTTACAAATGTTCAGTCTGTGAAAAATCATTCGTAACTGTCGGTGACTTAAAAACACACGAAAGGGTTCATACTGAAAAACGACCTTATAAATGTTCTTTTTGTTCAAAATCATTTACATCTTCAAGTAGTTTGCAAATTCACGAAAGGGTTCATACTGGAGAAAGACCTTTTAGTTGTTCTTCTTGTTCAAACTCCTTTAAGAGTCCACGTGACTTGCGAGTTCACAAAATTATTCATACTGGAAAGAAACCACACAAATGCTCTTTATGTGGGAAATCATTTTTCACAAAGGATAAATTGAGACAGCACGAAAAGTGTCATACCGGGGAACGACGTTTTAGTTGCTCCATCTGTTCAAAATCATTTGGAAGGGCACACACGCTTAAAGTGCACGAAAAAGTACACACTGGGGAGAGACCGTACAAATGCCCAAATTGTGAACACAGTTTCAAAAGGAAGCGTACTTTAACTTTACATCTTCAAAGCAAACATCGAGATAATAAACAAGAATATATACTTCCCTGAGCCATTAGTAAATCAACAAAATTCTCTCATGCATTTAATTTAAACTAATAAAAATCATATGGAGGAATTATAAACGTATTCGTATCGAGTATCAAGCATGTTAATTATTTATAATGCAATAATTCGTTTTTCATCCAAAATAAAAATGTCACAGGACGATTCTCAAAAGAGGGTAACAATGTTATTCATTTCATTAGGTACCGTTTGTGTACCCTATTAATAGTCTAAAAGCAGATTACCGCGAGACCTTCCTCGAAGTCCCAACCGAAACTTTTCGTTTCAATTTTGGCATCCGAAGTCGACCGAACGTTTTCTTGAGAAAACTTGCAGCGTATTCTTCTAAAAGCACACTAAATTTCTGAATTTCTTTGTAGTACAAAAAGTATGTTTACTTTTTGAATTTTGGAAACAAATTTTGTTATTTTTACGGATATAAAGAAACCGAATGATTAATGCATTTTTTTCATCAATTTCAAAGCAGGTATTTCGTTTCTGTCTGAGTATTATACGCTTTAGCACCCTTAGTTCCCCTAGTGGCTACGCCTATACAAGTTTAAACTCTCACCTATTTAAAATAAAATGCACCCGTTTTAGTTTTAGAAGATGCGTTCCTAAAATCATTGGTACCAGAAAATAAAATTCCGTACTATATTGAACAAAATGCTAATTATACTATCTAAGGTTCATCTTCAAAATTCTCATTTATGATAGGAAAAAGTATTAACGAACTGAAAGAAATTTTTTGGAACAACTTGGATTTATAAATTACCCATTAATCTTGTTTTGTGGCGCATATCTCTCCGTCAATGCTTCGCGTGTGTGTAGACAGGAATGTACTCATACAAGTAAACTGCGAGTATAAATAACATCCTTGGAAACTACAAACTACACACTAAGGTTCTGAGCCATCCGGATAGTTGGATGGATGAAACGGACGAAATGAATTTCATCCACCTCAATTTCATACGGACGAAATGGACGAAATTAAAAACAGCGCAAAAATTCAAAAAATTTAACATTTTCACGCACACTTTGTATTTTTTGACTTCATATTGAGTCCATTTCCATGTTTGCTGAATTTTGGAACTCCATAACGTATTGATAATTCGGATAGATTAATGGTGTAAATGGCAAAAAGGAAAAAGCAATGACACAGCTATACAATTTTCAATTTAGATTCGTATGGTTAATTTAAAGTACAAACTACCCAACTAAACTACCAAACTATTACTATTTGGTTAACATAGAAATTTTTCTTAAAACATTCTTCACACGATTCATAATTTCATTTTATAATCTTTTGTGGTGTATTACTCCACCACGGTAGATGAATGTGAAAGGCTTTGTTCCTCTTTTTGTTGCAAGTGAGACAATAACATTGCAGGATACGCGTATACGTGTTTGACTTGAGACATACACTGAGGCATTGTAATATTAGTTGCATTGCTGTCTCATTTCACAATCAATATCAGCAAATAAAATTATACGTAATATCAGTCTAATATATAACTATAACTATACACAATGTGTTGTATTACTGTTGCAAGTCGCAACTTACCTCCGTTTGAAAGTTAAGTGTAAGCTTCTACACATCGAGTTGGACTTGTTCTATTTCAGTTTCTCTGTTTATATTCGCTACGTTATTATACATTGCCATTGAATTCATCCTTCGTATTAAAAATTGCTTCAAACTAACCTATCCATAATCGCATGTTCATGTAGTAAATAATTTACATTATGCTGAGTGAGTTTCACGAACAATTCGCTCATATAAAAACATTCGGTTATACAACAAAAAGAACCCTAATAATTAAAAAAAAAATGCAGATATATCTATGCTACTATATATAGAGCTACTATTATTTATATATATATGATTAAATAATTACAAATAATTAAATGTTTTTGCAACAAAATAAAATTTGCAGAAAACATTTGGGTGTATGTATAATTTCAATTTGGAAAGTATAGCTAATTATTTTTTTAATTATTGGAAGTTGTTGATTTCATACAAAGTCCAATATTTGTGGTTTTCTACACATTGTCGTATAAACAATACTCACTCTGTATAAAAAATAATAAATCAATAACCTTTATTTTCGTAGCATGCATTGTTGCCTTCCGTTTTTGATAGGGCAAGAGTATTTTACATATTATTATATTTACCTACCTACGGTAGGTAACTTACCATTAACTCTGCTAAAAAATACGTCAATATGTCGTGGCATCACAGGCGTGGCAGCGAGTTGCATAATTAAAAGACGTGATGAAAGTATTTTTTAGATATTCTCACGGGAGTGTGAAAATGTAAATTTCGTACATACCATTAAAGTGAAAAATTAATCCATCATTTACCCTAAACAGGCGCGTAGCCGGGGGGTGCACAGGGTGCACGTTAACTCCCCTTTGTGAGCTTACACTACATAATTTTAGAATTTTTATAAAAATAAGCCAAAGGTATAAAATTTTGCTCAAAAATAACAAAGATTCGCAACATTTTTCGCGCTACGCGCGAATTTATTTTTGTTTCCGCTTCATTTTTGCCCAATTTTAATTTTACACCCATTTTTTGCGCTACGCGCCGAAATGAGCATCTATAAGCGTAAATGAAGGCATATATCTTTTTTCCTGCTATGCACCACCCAAATTTCAATCCTAGCTACGCGCCTGACCCTAAAGTACCATTACTGAACATGCCACTTTAGTAATAATGTACAAATAGGAGAAAGCGACTCTTTATGAACCAACAATTTATATCCTTGTCAGTTTATGTTTCCATTGCACGCCTTTAACATCATGAAGATAGATACTATTTAAATATTAAATTTTGCTCTTATATTTACCCAGACAAATACTGAATCTCAGGAGTTGCGCAATAGTACTGCACAACCAATTTTTTTATTCAATGTAAATTTTTAGCACCAAACTGTTGTTTCATTGTTCGCAATAGGGTATCTCACATATCCAAAATGGATTTTAAGGATTGATTTGGCACTGGTAGTATTTTTCATTACATCAACTGATATTATTGGACTGAATTACATTAACCTCTGAACCAATAATTGTCAAAATACTATATTTCAAGAAACAGATTATTGAATGCCAAATGCATGTTGCAGCATAAAATATAGTTCGAGGTTTACAAAAATATTTGAGTGAATCGTTGCGAATAATTGGTTGGCCTGGGAAAGTATAAAAGAGTGTTTTGAAAAAAATATAAAACTTAAACAAGAGAAAAATCGTAATTGACTGTAAAATGGATCACAGTTTTGGTTAAAAAATTATCACTAAACATGAAACCATTCTCAAGAGGTGGATTACTTGTTGCAGTTGCAGATTCGGTAAATAATCAAAGCTGTATTGAGAGGAGGGGCAGAGGGGGCAAAGGGCTCCAAACATCCAAAAAATGGTTATTTGGGGGAAGGGGCGAATACCGCAATTTATTACCGCGTTTCTATTATTTTTTCCGATTTTATTTTCCCGTCAGGCAGAGACCAGATATTGAATATGGCCCTGCCTGACTATATAGTGACTAAAATTATCAGTTAATTGATTATAAGGATTGCGAGACTGTTATTTTTTCTTTCTATGCATCCAGAAATATTTTATTAGGTTTCCAATAACATAGAATGATTTTACTGTAATAGACAAATACACCGCATAAAATATGCATGCGTTTTTAACAATGATTATTTATTAATATTTAGCTTGAGACAATTCTGGGGATAATTATCGGAGTAAAACATTTTGCTGTACTTCTGAATCCTGAAAGGAAATTTGTGGAAGGACATGAAAATTTAAGATTCAACTACGAAAACGAAAATATAAACGACCACTTTGTCTCAATAATTTCAAAACAAATAAGCAATCCAGCAGTTTGTTACATCATTTCGGTTTTATATTTTATCATCGTTTTAGGCTTTTTCACATTAAACGTTATTTTGATTTATGGAATAAAAAGAGTAAGCCATGTTGTTTTGAAATTAATACGCAATCTAAGTAATTACATTCAAATATTATTAATGTGAATATTATTGTTGTAAAATATAATTTAAAATGTGAGGTTTTTAAATTATTTATTGTTTATTCTTTGAAGGGATCCATTGGGAAGATTACGCTGTGGCTGGACGTAAACTTTGGGGTAATTATGCTCGTGTTGTCAGCATTTCTGTGTTTTGTTTTCAGGGCCTTCTACAGTAAGGACAGCATCGACCTTTTGGAAAATATTTTAAAGTTTTTGTTTATCAGAGCATTTCAGTGTTGGATTGTTTATGAAGCAAAATTAGAAATATCCAAAGGGAAAAGATATGATCAAATTGTAAATGAAATGTCCCAAGTATACGCCATTGGTGGTGATGTATCAATTGAGGCAATTGAGCATTTAAATGAGGAGAATTAGCCAAACCTTATTATTAATATGAATACTTATGTGTGTGTGTGTGTGTGTGTGTGTGTGTGTTTTAGTTTTAGAATAAAATTTCATTCTGAGAGGAGTATCATACTTAATATTTAATTACGATATGTCTAGTTCCAATATTATTGACCCTTGCAAACTTGTAACATGAAAGTTACCTTTTAAAAACGCCAGTGATCCGCTTTTTCAAAACCTTAATGACGTGTAAGGTGTAATGTAAAATTTCAAGTGTAATATTTTGACATTTACAGTAGGCAAAAATTGTACCAAATATAACAACAACGTTTAAAATAATGCTAAACTCGCTCCATCTGTCTTATAGATACAATTATTATGTTGGGAGTAAAAAAGTTGAATTAATCGATTGCGTCCTTAACTAAATTTTTAATAAGGATTGACTACAGTTGCGATAGTTAGAAATACCGATAATAATGCGTCTCTTTAATATCTGATATTATAATATTATCTTACCAGAGTTGCAAATACAAAGTGTTAATTTCTACCATGTTTACATTACCTGTACCTTACACCTATTGATTTCCTCAAATAAAAGTGATACAAAAAAGGGAATTTTATTGTTCGAAACTTATTACTTGAACCTTACTATTGAAATATGCATTTAAATTTTAAAATTTGAATCGCTTCAAGCTATACTTTAACGTTCTATAACGCTATGTGATACCTAACGCGCTATTGATTAATTGGAGCGTAAAATATTCATAGGCGTGGGAAAATATTTCAGAGCGTTGGGACATAATTTTGAAAATACACTAAATATACCACATCTTCGTGCGCAGCGCGACTTTCCCTTGCATTTTTTTTAGTTAAGAAAATTCTTTGCTTGGAAAAATGTAATAAAAATGCTTACTTTGATTCTGTTTATGTATAAAAACTTTTTGTTTTCAGAATTTGTTTGGGGACATTGACGGTACGTCCTCACGGGTCCGACGCCTATGAAAATATTGGCCACATAATAATATCCCAATGAGATCTTTTACGACGTTATACGTCAAAATAATGTGAAATTGATATCAGTGCCGTCAGAAGTCGTCAACGTCATTTAATCACCACATTTTAACATTAAACTGATGTTAGAAATAAACGTGCTTTCAACATCGAAAAAAAGACGTCAATCCGACATCA
>JABASD010003946.1:0-17457 GCA_019776165.1 Pogonognathellus flavescens | reverse complement strand
CTAATTCGTCAATTTCAATAGTCACTGATTTCGTCAAATTTAATTTCGTCATTTTCAATTTCGCCACCTTCAATTTCGTCAAATTCAACTACAATCATTTTGTTCGTCTATCCCCTCTGTGTGATTCTCAGTTCACTCTCGCCAACTGTATTTATCCTGTACTCGCACAATAATATTAGAATTACGTTTAGATTGCCAGTCTGCCATCACATGAAACACATTACACTATTAGATCTCTCCAGGGTAAACAAAACCTAACTTTACCCACTATTGTCACTCGTCGTTGAGGGATTTGATTGATTCGAGGCTTTAGGACAATTGAAAAGCAATAACAAGGTTGGTTTAATTTTGGAGATGTATGTGGGATCTTTCAATGCTCTTCATATTAACGGTGGTATGACTGTTTGTTTTTCCGGAAAGTCTCATATAGAAAAACCTTTTACTAGCCATTAATGCTAATAATAGGAAAAGCATAACATTTCGTTAAGTACTCGATCGTTTGGCTTATTGGCATTCCTTTATTGTATTGTAGTTTCGGAAGTTATTAGTAGATACACGTTTTCACAATATTTTCTTGAAAATTATGAATAATCGACATTTTTTCTAGGCTGGAGAATATGTACCTTCAACGTTGTATATTACTACATCATATTGATATGCATAATGTACCGTGCGATTATCTCAGACGGCTTCTACGTTTTCAAGACACACCTTCTCCGAGTTTTTTTGTATTTGCATGGGAAAGGAACGTGCCATTTAGTTCCAAATAGGTAGTACATATATTTTTATTAAGAAAAAAGATCGTTCCCGAAATATTTTAAGCATCCTATCTCCAAGCAATATAAGCATCATTGAAATTATTGGTTGTCTGTTGAGCAGGAACGATGCACAGATGTCTGCAATAAGTGTCTTATTAAAATTGGATCCGAGCCCAATTCTTAACTTACACGTCGATACCTGCATGTTACTGCATAATAAATTTATAAATTGATGCCTGCAAAATTGAATTTTGATTGTAGAATTTAATCTAGGAAGCCGTATTGATTTCGCTTTTATGTGACTGATGGAAAAAGAAACACAAGTGGAAGGGGAAGTTTGCTTGGGTTCGATATTCGGTTAGAGAAACTAATCAATGATTTTCTTCTTGTCTCTTCCTCAACAAAATTCCATTTTCTTACAGGGAAGGAAAGTTTTTTGTCTCTCAGGTATCAGTATCAGGTGTCCCTAAATAATTAGATTTCAACTAACTTTTCTAATTTTAAAGTATAAAAATATAGATTCCCTGTCGGTATAAATGAAAGAGTGATGAGATGAGCACATGTCAATGTAACAGTTGGCTGATTTCAGACAAGATACTAAGAGCAAAGATTATGGCAGTAGTCCAGAATAACAGAACTATCTGAAGTAGGGTTCCCGCAAAGACATTATAAATAATAAATACTTAGTGGAACACTTGAAGTAACATTAGTACGCTATTTTGAGAAAAAGGTTCTTCTTCCACAATTATGTCATGTTATTAAAGTGTCAGTGGAATGAGTGGAAGCATTCATATATAGTTCATTTGATAAATACAAAAAACTTCATGAGCTTTGAGGAAATTCAAGTAGTTTCGGAAAAAAGAAAGAATCAGGAGAACTACAGAAAAATGCTGGATGACATAGTATATAGAAATAAGATACGGGAAGGCTGGTCTTTCGATTACATCGGAATCTAATCCATTTGTATGGAACACTTGACTGAACTGTGTGTGTGTGCTGCACATAAGTGAGTGCATTATGAGTAGGTAAGTACAAATAAACATTTAGAAGACGAAAAGGCTAGAATTCAGTGAATGAATTCAGTGTTGTATGTAATCCAATTAAAAATTCTATCTTCTCAGCTTATCTTTAATGAAAATAGGAATGTTTGCTCATTCGTATCCATTAACCACGAATAGTAAAGACCTGAGGCAAAAGACGCATCGCCACGTTCAATATTCAACAGCAACCGAACCAGACTACATCCATAAAGGCTCAGTGGCTTTAACAATCTAATCTTAAGCTCCGTAAGGCCATACCAGACCACGCTCCACAAAATCCTCCATCTCTCTCCTTCCTCCAACTCATACAAATATACTTGAAGATGTACATTTCTGCAAACTGAGAAATGAGGACTGATTTTCTCTGTGTAGTAAGTAAGTATTTGTAGTAACTATAACTAGTAAAGTACCAAGAGTGAGACAACTTTCAACTCTGATGGATTTTATGTTATTTGCAGAACATAAAGCTTCTTCGAAATGCCAAATCTATAGGCACCTAACCTACTAATAAATGCATACGCTATTTCACTGCTGCGTACAGCAGTCGACCGAAATTCTCCGCATTCATCTCTCAGGTCTCTACTTGCTTCTTTCATTATGTATCAGTCAGTACACACAAAACACCACACACACACTACAGACGACCTCAGGACGGAGGACCTGAGCCGATGACTGCTGCTGTTTTGTGGTGTGTTGTAGTTGGGAGCATAATACTAATATCACATCAGAGAAGTTGGATGGAGCAAAAGAACACTCTTCATCATGATTTTAAGCACCATGACAGCCATAATATATTGGATACATCAGTTGTACATGCATATTTCATGACTGGGAATGTTGTCTCATTGTAGAGCGTCCTCAGATTTCCAGATTCCCCAAAGAAGGGTTCATCCTGCTCTAGACATATAATATTCGATTAATTACAAGAGATCACTTGAAAATTGGTTGTTGCTTCGTGTGGTGGGTCGTTAGCAACCAGAACATTCTCCTCTCATAATCTATTTTATTAATCATACTCTCACAAGAGAGCAGAAAGATTTCCTCTGTCTAAAACTCAAATAAGGAGCCACCAAAGAACTCCCTGGAAAACCACATCAACCAGGAGGAATGAAAAATAGGTTAGTTTCTACACTGTTCACCCTCAAACTCTGCATCCCTATATTCCGTCTCATCATAATCACATTTTTCATTTAAACGTTTCCCCCTTCTATACATGGAAAATAATCATCAAATCAATTCTTTGTTACATTTGCATTCAGGAAAGCATTTTCCATAAAAATAATCTTTTTTAACACTAATTTACAACATTTTTATGCTATCTGTCAGAGCTACATATATAAGCTTGTGTACATCGAAAAATTTAAAGAAAGCAATTAATTAATTCAGTACTCATCAATGATCAAGTGCATACTTTTTTATATTTAGATTGTATTTAACCATTTGTAACGGTTGAAAGATGTAACGAAGCAGCAGTTACTCTTAAAGGTCATGAAGTAGTTGATCGATTGACCCCATCTACGGACTTAGCCTTTCAATGGACCATTGTAGTGCAAAGTCATTTTGAAGTCGGTTTGAATCTCAAACCATTTTGAAGTTATCGTGGTGAAGGGTAGACGGACAACTTTGGTTTTTCTATAAAGCAACTTTGTTAATTAAAAAAAATCCTAAAGATAGGAATTTTAGTAAGACCGAACATGGAGGAACTTTGTCCGCACTCACAGACAGTCAGACAGACATACTGGATAGTGATTTGCATGAAGACCTCATGGTCTTAATAAACATAAATTAATATTTTTTTATATTCATACCAATAAAATTTTGCACATTATATAAAATGAGCAAAAACTATCATTTATCAAAGTATAATTTTTCGGTTTAAAATTTAATTGATGAATGAATTACCTTTTCGCCAGCGTAGCTGGTTTGGAACGATTTTTTATTTCTAAATAAGCGTGGAAACATTTTAAACATACAAATAGCCAAAATCTATTTCAAAATAAATGGTGTAAAATGAATACAAATAATATTGGCAAACAAAAGATAACATTTTCAAACAACGAAAAGGGAAAACATAGTTTGAATAACAAAAATGAATATGAAATGTTATCTTAAAAGTAAAATCTAAATGCATAATTTATTTATAGAATCAGAGTGAATTTTATAAATCTTGCACTAATGCCTGCCCAAAGGATGGAAACCTCGCATAAGTAAATAATGTTTGCATGAAATAAAAAGGTTGTTGGCATATCAAATAGCTTGATACGACAGATAGCATTGACACGTAAAGCACACAGCATTTAAGAGTATGATTTCGGTTGCCTGCCACAATATATGCTAACGAATGTAAATGCAATGTAAATGGATTTGTATAGTTTTTGCAGAGGTGGGTTACGATATGAGTCCTATGCAAGCCAAAGGCTGATCAGCTTATAATAATCAGCATGTGCCGAGAAAGGGTAGCTGACTTAGTTGAAGCCTCGTCTTGTGTACAGATTAGAGGATTTGAATGGAACGGTGGAGACGAGGGAGACAGTCGGTCAAAGCCAAGTCGGAGAAAAGCACATGAGTGATAGTGATAGTGCGATGAGTGATGGATGAGTGATGAGGAAAGTATTCGATTATAACCAACAGCCAAGTATTATTATACGTATACTATCTCAACCAGCTCCAACTTTTACACACACTACACAAATACAATCTAAATCTATTAATATATATATAAATGGGAAATGTTCATTCTAACGAATAATCTCATATACTTATGTACGTCGTTTTTTCTATTTATTCCAGGATAAGCAACACGATTTATTTCTGTACCTCTCCATATTATATTTACACTCGAGATTCGAGACCACTATCATTTACAAAAATGCATTTATGTGTAATAGCAAACTATCTACTGTTAAGAGTATATTATAGGTGACTGTACTATATAATATACATGGTGCTATGTATATATTTGGATATATATATAAGAAGATGACATGTATGTATGTAGTTGAACTAGGTACTTATTATTATAGGTTTGTGTAAGTGTAGCCGTTGATAGTAAGTGCGATAGATGTTTTGGGAGAGTTGTAGCAGAGCAGGAGCAGCGGTCGGTCGCCTTGGATGCTAATAGAAGTACAAATACATAATTCTCCATGAATGATTCTCTTGTGATATTATAGTAAGTATGTAGAGCTCCTCTGAATCGAAATGAAATGAATGACGGCAATGATGATTTGAATCAGGAAAATAATCAAGCTAGCCACTTAAATGAACTACACCAGCTATCAAATAAAATCTAATGTTCGCCCCTTTCATGGAAACATGTATAAAGCCAATCTTCACAGTCTGAGATGGTTTCAATGATAAGTCTTCCGTCAGAGCTCATAAACTCATGGCTAAATGATTTTCAATAGTACCTCCCTATATGGAGTTCACAGAGCTCTTCAAATCTCACTGCCTGGGCCTGGGTTGGGAACAGAACCCTAGGAACTTTCTATCTTTATTTTCTTTATGTTTCTCTCGCTCTCTCACTAACTGTGTCTGTGTCTAATGTACCCACAACAGAATGCAGAAGAATAAAACAGAACAGTGCACACACAACACTTGAATTCATAATAGTTACAGTGAACAACGGAAAAGAAAATTCAAACCAGAACTGAGCTCGTCAACTTTGAAAACTGTAATAACACATAGAGACATTATAGGAGTTAGCTTTGTTCTGTTTTGCTACACGTTATGTTCAAGTCAGTTCCAGCCCTCCCGCATCATCCTCATTATGATCATCATCTTACAATTTCATACATTATACTCAATGCATCATGCACTTTACAAATCTAACAAATGCACAGAACAAGTTTCTTCACTGGAAATGAAACTCGACAGTAGGAAATGGCCTTCACTGTTAAAAAATACAAAAATCTTGTTTCAAAATAACAACAGTATGAAAACTTGGTTTATGTGATGTAAAGATTTTCTATGAGAATATACAGTATATTCTAAAAAATTGAATTTTCATGCCTTTTTAAATGGATTTGTGAGAAGTATTCAAAGACTCCTCTTGTCTATGACTTTTTTCTCTCTCAAGATGCGTCGCACCCATCCATCCTTCACTTAATTCTGTAAATATTCAATCCTTTCCACTTCATCTGTTTCTAAATGTGTTATACTGTACTATTAGGATGATGTGCATAATATATTCATATGAATTTCGAGTGTGAATAAGGTGACAACTGACAAGTATAGAGAGATACGCATTAATAATGCGGTTATTATTATTTTTTCATTCTGGAAAACCTCACCCTGTATTCCTAATATAAAAAGTAAATCATAATCGGTGAACTGTTGTGGTCTCCTAGTAAGGACCGGACCTTATTATTATGTATATTGATATATGAAAAAACTTGAGTGGTTCGTAATTATTATGCAAAGCATGGGTTACGAAAGCGTTGTACATTGACCAGGGTTATCATAATAATCCATACGAGAGTGCGAGTGGTGGTTGTAGGAGTCAATAGAAATTACTGTGAAATTTGAGTATTGACATTTGATGGGAATGGAAATATTGAATGTTTTGTGGTTTACCTCTCTGCAGTGAATAGCCAAAGACGCTGTAGTCGTCATCGCGTGTGGTGCAATTCCAACGCTCGTGCCGAAATTGATACTGACACTCTCGTATGCCTCGACGAGCTCCTTCTGAGACTGATTTGATGGTGTCAGGGAATATTTGACACACCTCTACCTGTTGGGCAACTAGTCCAGGCAAAGCGCTGCACACCACACGAGCAGACTTAACCATTTCATCTTCGTCGGGATTTTCAGGGGCGTCCCCAGCCAATTGCATCAACTCGGCTGGTTGATCTGCTGGAATTTTAGGTCCATTACTTGAGATTCCCAGGTATCTACAACAAGTACCAGACAAAACACTCCAATCAATTACCCAATTCTATCTTAACTCAAAAAATGATTTTCAACGATATGCATATAAGTTGCATCCGTAACAAACCTCGCAGTATTATTATTATCTCTATCATCCACTTTATACCTTATCTAACATCAACAAAATGCTTTCCTTAAGCTCACCGTCTTAGATACGACACATGTAAAAACCCGATTGTAAAAAGAAGACTGGGGAAGATACTGTTCGGTTCGATTTGATAGCAGGCGCCCTAACCAAATAAAAACAATCTTTTTATCTCTAAAAGCTGATTGATGCTCCAATGGAATATATTATCACGTAGTATTCCCAACATTCATAAAAATAAAAACATGTCACAAAATCTCTATGGAAAATTGTATGTTCAGGCTATTTGTGTCCATCCACACAATAGAAAACACAGTTAAGGCAAAATTTATGGTGAAACATATAAATGTCTAACTCTATGTCCCTATATAACACTTACTGACTTACTGACTTAGAGAAATACAATTAAAAAACTATTTGAGTCAAGTCTGCAGTAAAAAGTGAAACAATAGCATTCAGTTGTCATCCTTGTGTGGTTCTAATTGTTAACTTCACAGAGCTAAGTAATTTTATGATTATCACAGAGAAACTTGAACATGTTATTGCAATGCCTTGTGTTCTCTTCTTCTTTTGTGTATTACTTGGCTTAAAAAGTCTCTCAGTTCACATACCGACTGAAAGTAACAAATGATAAATGTTATGACTGTGACTAGTCTTCGTGGCGACGTACGACGTGCTCTTTAATTCTTCAACCACTTTTCAAGGCAAGTTTCATTTACTGACACTGACATTCTACATACATACTTGTGTATGAAATAATGCATAAAAGCATCCATGACATACGCAGACATGTGTATACGTTTATACATGAGATATACAGAATACACCGACGATGTGATGATGAGGTGATGCTGCTGCTAAAATTGCATTGTGTAATAGATGAATATATCTTACACAGAAGAAACTACCACACGGCCGGACAAAAGCGAAGAAGTCAGTGTAGAGTTTGATCATTTCTAATCTGTACTTATGAACGATTAGCAAGTTCTGCTTTAGCACGAGGACTAAGCAAAGCCCGCAAGGGAAAGAGAAAAAAGCCTTGATGTAATATTATATTATACCTGTACATACATAATGCCACATTATCTCTATAAGGAGTCTATATTTAATGTTATTAAGGAACATTAACTGATACAAATAGCCACTACTTATACTGACATTAAGTAAGTGAAATGTTGCAATGTTTCAAGTTGAATAATGTAATGAAATCCTCGGTAGGTGTGTGCATTAAACGCGTTTAGATGCATTTTAGCAATGTAGTGGCACTGAGAGATAAAAGATTCTTACCAACAGAGTCAGTAGGGTATTGAATACATATTAAACAGTGATTCGGTGTAATTCGGCTGTGTTAGAAGGAATATTACTACGTGGATGAAGAAAAAGTGAGGTGAGTTGGAGTTGGACGGAGCAGGTAGCCAAAGAAGAACAGTGAATGATGGCCAGAAGTTCTTCAATCACCGCCGGCATTTCCCCTCACAACAATGCTTCATAAAACTACTATTTTTATGATCCGCCTCGACAAGGCAATATTTCATGTGCGGCTGTTATTAGAGGAGCTTTACTCATTTAGCAATCATTCACATTCTCTCGACTTATATATTGTCTTAATGGCAAGCTAAACGTTGATGGCACAACCCAACCACGGAATACATCTACTAAATGAACAAAACAAATTGAGACTCTAGCTTTTCTATTTGGACACAGCCGATATTTCTTGTTTCTCTTCCGAATCGTCCGATTTTACTGTGTAGTGCACTTACCATTAGCAGTAGCATTATTTTACAATTTCGTGGCTTACACCTTGCTTTCATGGAAATAGACACTCCTATTGTTTCTATGCTTTAGTTGGACTACAAGGTAACCAAGCAAAAAATCTAGTTTCATGTTTTAAACAATTCGTTGCTCGCATACATGAAAGTGGCTCACGACATTCATTTTCATTTTTGTTTCTGATCATATTATATTGTGTAGTGCGTAGCGTGTATTTGGTTAAATGCAGGTAGTCACTTGAGTGCCAAAGTATTTTAACTTAGATTTGGTTGCAGGGCATGCGGAGTTTTTTATTGTGTATAGCTATAAAATTATATAAACGGAGGACCTGAAGCTTCCAGTTGTAATCAAAAGGTGTAACATTACTGAGGATGTGTGTCTGAGTGTGTAAAGTGTACCAGTGTGTAGGTTGGTTGGTAGTGGTGGAGGTAGTAGTAGTATGCTAACTTTGTGATGAGAATTAAATACTGCACATACATGGACGCGCCATGGATTTTGGGTGGGCGTGAAACATATCACAGATCTGAGAATGCCGACATGCAATTTATCCCTATCCCTCCACTCACCTCGCTCTTAATTAAACTCTACAACTAATTGAAAATGTAACACACAATTTTTTCGGTCACCGCGTACCTTTTTTGCCTGGATTTCAGGAAAACAATCAGATTACTGCCTTTTTGTTGTATCCAAATCCCTTTAGTTTCCACATAGTCAAGCTTTAACAAGTTAACTTACAACAGAGGTATTGAAAAACCTTTCTGGGTAGCTACAATAATATAGCAAAGCTAGCATTTAGAAAAGAAATTACTTTCGCAATGCTACCGAAGAAGTAGTTGTAGAATACATGGTCTCTGATAGAGTTCGAGAGAAAACGTTTATGTCATATTATACTTTAATGCAAACAAATCAGGAATAATTAAAAAACCTTTCTTATCTTTTACGATAAAACGAACCTAGTTTCTTTTCGTGTGATATAATAGTGTAGGTATATTATTATAAATTACAGTATGATTCAACCAGCAAGTTCATATTATAAAGTACCTATGCCACACTGCATGATATAAAGAGAATTGAAGTTTAAAGAGCCATGAAAACATTTGATTTTTCAATTGTGGAATCTTATAGCATTTAAAAGTTGTTTGTAAAACCAAAGCAATTATTTAGATTGGTTTATTTAGAACGAACTAATTATTTAGATTGGTTAAATATTTGGCTAAATGTTGTACGATCTTTTTTATTTGAAAACTTTGAAAGTAAGTAGCACTCATGAATTCAACCTTGTGCTTTCCATTATCTCGTGGTAAAATTTTGTTTGATGATACGTCCATTTTAGTAGATGATTGGTTTGTATAATACATGAAAACTGGATTTTCACAGTATTTCATTTCTGCATACGTACCGTATCTATTTAAAAATTGACGAGTTTAATTCTGCTGCAGTAAAAAAACCTTTTTACCTTAACAATTAATTGCACAGTAGCTCTTAATACTACTATTAATTTCCATTAGAAAGCTTTACGAATGGAGTAACCAGTAAAAAATAACTAGAAACATAAAGTTAAATGAATAGAATTATGTAATAAAATTTTATTTATTACTAATTGTAGAGCCATTTGATATAGATAATACGAATGTGAACCCAACTTGACTAATACTGTACACAACCTTTCTTCTACGAAAAGTTTCCACCTTTTACATCTTTGTCTTTCTTACAAAGACAAACAACCATGATTTTGCTCATTGTCAGCAAAACTAAGATCTGTCTATACAGCAGTTATTTAAAAAAGTACAAGAAGGGAACTTACAACCAATTAGCACTGGCCAATGAAATCGAGACAAAAACACATGCGAAAAAAGTCACTGCAAGTGTCGTCTGCATACGCTCCTCCCGCATTATTTCATTCGACTAATTCACTTGCTCAGTTAACACACCATTTATTATTCAGCATTTTACTGCCAACTTTGGAAAAATTGAAGACTATTTTGGATCAATGGAAACATTTCTCTTGTCTTTCATTATCATCAAAAACAATTCACAAAACAAATCACTATTGAAAATGTATTAAAGAACTCGCTTAAGTATTAGCTTACTAATTTTAAAATCTCAACCACTCTGAATATTATCAACTTTTCCTGTAATCAAGTTTTGCCTTTAATCTGATACAATTCAGTTCGATCAAAGCATAAAACCAATTTATTTCCCTATATGATATACGTTAAATTAGTTTTACTCGTTCAAAAACATTAACACTTAATTTTTAACTTCACATTAGTTTTAGTTCTTAAATCTTCTTGCATGAACTACTGCATGTATTTTACGTTGACATAGTCCAAAGTCACGTCGCATGGGTCAAGCACGGGTCACCAATAAAAAACAGAAGATGAGATTTTTTACGATGAGATTCTATTTTATTACATTATTAGCATTGCCTGTTCGTGTAATTATTTTCCCTAAAAATAGCATCACCCCGTAAAAATAAGGGTCGTGTCAAAATCTCTGGAAAAGTGTGAAGAAAATCGTTTGACGAGTGAAACTGCCCTATACGACTGTAACAACTCTTGGAACACTTGTACACACAGTCCAGACAGTGAGAGCAGGGAGAGTATTAAAAGTTTATGCGTTTTCCTGACGATGTGTGAGAAGAAGGTTAAAGGGGTAATAAGGTTCACATTTAATGTTGCGCAACATACAACACGGTACAACTATTCCAACACTGCTCTGAAATTAGGGCTAGTCACTCAACTCCACAAGAAAGACTGACTTGAGTATTCAGACGATTGTAGAATCAGTCTTTCTCAGAGTGAGAACTTCTGGAGTGGAGGAAGAACGCGTGGAAGTTCTCGCAGAAGAAGAAGAACTGTTGTTGTATAAAATATGATCTGTATATTAGGATGATGGTAATGTTACTGGATTGGAATTCTTGTTGAAGACGACGTTCTTCCTAAGACGTAGTGACGCTGTTGCGACTTGTAATGGTACAGTGGTGTGTTAATGTAGTAATGTAATGTAATGTGTGATGTAAGTGCTTGCTACACTACGAACAAACTACGACAGAAATGCAGGTGTTGTTCTCTGGTGAAAAGATGCGGGCCAACTAAATGCTTATGCTTTACTTGTACGTTTCCTTCGTTTGCCATCGTCCGCTCCTGCTCTGGCTCCTGTGATCTTTGTGTGTAGTGTGTGCGTGTGTTTTGTGTGTGAGGAGGTTGTTGCAGAGAGTACGGCTATGACTCTCACAGGCTTTCGTCGTCGTCGTCTCGTGTTCTAATAGCAAGGTTTGTGATTATAGCTATAGATAAGTTGTAACGACGAAGATGAAGAAGATGAAGGGAGGAAGCAGTACTAGTGTGGTGTAGCTTGGGAGAGTGGGATACGTACATGAGGACAACAACGGTAAAGGAAAACTAACAATAAGATGAACACAAGGACCCTGGTTACGTATTGTGCGGTGATCAAAGAAATCTCGTCGTCACCTTTGTCAACAGAAGCTTAATGTGTTGTCCTAATGGGTATTATTAAGTCAAAATGGCTCGGAAAGATCTCGTCGGCATTCAATTCAATTCAATTCGAACAAAATGAATGTTATCCTTTTTGTTCGAGACACGAAATCCGTTTCACATGTTCATACAGACGTGTTAGACTGTGTGGGGTCGCTCAGGATCCATTTCCCTAACTATTTACTACAGATATATTACTGATTAGCTCAGGCTATGATGTTCTGTCCTCGTCTAAATTCTCGGACGGATACTACAAGTACAGCTGATAACACCCAATCTTATACTCACAAAGAAGAGTACATTATACATGCCACTCAAAAAGAACTGGACAGCACCCTGCGCAACATAGATACCGACCTATTATGACCTATAGGAGTATAATAATAACCTTTGTACAAGTACAAGCATCCCTTACGTTGTATTTTGTATTCAGAGATAATACAGATATTTTTATATTTCTGTGCTCCAGGGCTGTGTCTGGTGTCAAACTCTCTGGAGATGAAGTGGATTCCGTGTGTTAAACGTATCTCAAGGTATTTTACAACAATTCTTTGTATGAGCTCCGGATGCAGACACAAGAGGGTCACAGCCACAGAACATACAAAAAGGAGCATGACATTGCGTCTCTATGTTTATAGTTTATACCTAACTTTTCATGACTCCACTACTAAATTCGTCTTGGGACTAGAACGATGCATAGGACTAGAGGCACAAAGAAACAATGAATGAACCCAAGGAAGAAACCGAAAGAGACTAATAAAATATGACGGAATAAGTAAATACACAGTTAGTGCGTATTTACACGGTATATTGCGAGTAGTGCTACTTATATGGGTATCATTTTAAGTACTTGTCCAGTGAGTCGTTGTGTGTGCAGTGTAAATATGTTATGGTGGTGGATATGGGATGTACTTACTGGAAGTATGGTATCGTTTCCCTGAAGATATGGGATCTTTCATTGTATTGTTTAAGTGGCTGTGAGCTGAGTGCGAGGAATATGACGGGAATGGCACGAGTGAGCAACAAGACGTGGACTTGGAGTACAAAAGCGACGGCGAACTTAAAAGGATGTTTGCAGGGACTGGAAATGCTTTGGTTGTGATGCTGTGGAAGTTGTAGTTGTGTTAGGTGCAGAGTGTATAATTCGTGGTTCTGTGTCTTTGTCCACGGAATTGGAGAAAAGGAAAGGAGCTACCCCAGAGAGGCATTCAGGCCGGGATGGTTGCAGTTGGACCCGTACTATTGGTCTCTGGGCGGTTGCAGACAACTCCCCATTGGCTCTCTCCAGTTCCTTTCCTTCGTTTCGTATCAGGAGTTGTTACTACGAACTAGTTGGTTGTTACCAACTTAGTTTGCCCAGTTGTTCTCGTCTCGTCTCACGGAGTTTTCAGTTTTGTATCTGTGGAAGCCAGGCTGGTTTCCTCTCTGCGTGTCTCCTACTTTAGTTACACTCTTCTTCTTCATCTTCATATTCTTCTTGTTTTTGTTCTTGTTCTCATAGCAGGACTAGTAGTAGCGTTGCAGTAAAGTATTCTGCAACCTGAGCTCTCAAGTAGTTGGAAGACGAAGGACCGATGAGATGAGAGTTTCAAGTTTCCAGTTCTGATCACCGTCTGTTCTGATGTCTTTCCATTCAATCATTCTCAGCCTCTCCAGAAGCCTCCGGTCCACGGAGTACAACTCTCCTTCCTCTCTTCCTCAAAGTTATGATGAATATCCTACTCTCCCATCATTTCATATCATCTCATCATTTCATTTTGCTTCACCTTCTTGACTTGACTCCCATCGCTCTCCTTCTACTTCCAACTCTCTCTCTCTCCCGTCCTTATTGCTTTGCTTTGACTGTCTATCTGCTTTGCCTTCTCTCAATCCTTCCTGGTTATTAAGCATAGAAAGACTAACACGAATTTCTCCGACTCAACTGACTTTTACAACTATGTAATGCTCTCCCTGCCCTCCTCCTCCATAAAATATAAATATACTTGTCTGTTCACTCAGCCCGTGTACACTTTAATTCTCATCATTACTCAGATATATTATCTCTAACACTCTCCCAGGACTAGAGGACTACCCTCAGATGATTGGAAATGATTGAAGCTTTGACTTTGATTTGATTTCCGCTTGTCGTACACCCTTATCTACTTTTCTTACCCAGCACGGCACTATTTAGCAGTTACATGGACGAGCAAGTTTTACTCTCTCGTGCTAATTTAACTACACAGCTCTCTCTCTCTCTCTCTCTCTCTCTCTCTCCATAATCAATACGTAGATATTAGGTAACCTTTGAGAAATAATATTATCATTATCACCAGACACCTTATAGCGTGTAGTATTCTCTAAGTAAGTACTACTAGTATGGCGATGTAACATGGCCTTATTATTGCTCTACAGACAATATTTAATTCAAGCACGAAAGAACAGACATTTTGTGTTGCCTATTAGTAAACCATTATCAGGAACATCAACACGTATAATATATTTAATATGGTGTTGCATGCCACACTGCTACTAACACACTACAAAGCAACAAGACATTTTATCTGTTCCATCATTTCCATTTGTAGTAGTTGCGTTGCATTTCGTTTAACATCCTTTCTTATTATTACACACACGCAGTCTCTCCTAAATACCTTTGCAGCACAGTTATACTTTATCTGTTTTTTACACAAAGTGTATATTGTTATATACATAGAATGATGTAATGGGTATATGGTCTGGTTACAAAGTGGCGGTAGTAGTGATAGTAGTGATGTACTTGAGAAAATAAAAAAGGTTGCTCTGTTCAGCGTATACACCCACTACGACTCATATGTCTTACCTTTGTCTTACCGCCGGCTTCTTCAGAGTCCTCAACTCAACCATCAACAAAATCTGTTGCATTTGCCACTATTATTATTGCTTACAAATTACATGCATTATCTTTCGTAGTTCCCTACGACACTGTATGCTCCGCTCCCCAACCCTAATGTCTTGTCTGCTCCTATCTCTCGTGTTGGAGGAATACACTTTCACTCTAACCATTGTTTCTATTCTCACATAATAGAAGATCATTTGTAAAAGTATCTAAATACTTGTGTCTGTTCACAAGATACGCTTTTATAGTATCTTTTTGTGTTCTTGTGTATATTGGAAATACTTTCTGTGTTTTATCTGCATAAGTACGTGTATTGTACTATACCCTGTGCTTTATTGAACACGCTGCCAGAACATTTAAAGCAACACTTGAATGGTTACAAGACTATTAATGCATTTTTAGATGTTATATTGTGTAGGTTATATATAGTTGACATTTAAATAGTTCCTTTGTGCTATCCGCCTAACTATGCTTTGAAACTCTTACAATTTAACTGACAATTATTCTTTGTCGGGGCTCCTGGCTGACGGAGCAGTATTAGGTCTTCAAAATCTTGTCTATTCAATTGTCATGTTAATTTCTACTTGTTACGTTCTTACAACGAGGAGTTGCATATATAAGACTGCCAGTAGAGTAAATGAGTGCCATGCCCATTACTTTATTAGGGAAAAATGCTACAAATGTGAATTCACGGATAGTGGCTATGCAGTAAAAGAGAGTCTCTACGGCGTATTTACTTACGTACACTACCGTCTTCTAAAAGAGGAAGAAGAGCAAGATATTTTGAAGCAACACTTTTTCCACACTGGACAGAGTCGCAATCACACACAAACAACTCCCACTACCATTCGCTTGTAGGCAAATATTAGTTGGAGAATTTTCTCAATAGTGCTCCTTGTTCTCTTTACGTGCGATTACACTTAAGCAGACTTTCCTCACTCTTCCTTGTGCTCAATGAGTTGAGACTGTTAGACTCCGGAAGAAAAAACAAGGAGACGGAGTAGTAATATTATCTGCTGCACAACTATGGAGAAAATAATCCCTGAAGAATAAGATAATGTGGATGAAGGTACGTAGGATAAAAGTGTAGCTGTAAAAATTCCGTTGTGCAATGGTGTAGATTGTGGAGCAAGAGTTTGTAGTATAATAATAATATACCTACAACCCAGATTGGCCACCTTAGCGTGCTCCAGATAAAGAGTTTCTAAGTAAAACTCAGTTTTTCCGATAAGAAACTCCTGGGAATACACACTCAGGAACAATTCTAGAATTCATGTAACTTCACATAGCTCATACGAAGATATGAATACAGGGGCATTCATAAATACACCAGTAGTCAAGTGTAGGACTGCATAATGGTTAAGAATAGCCCTGTAGCTGTTAGAAGGGTTAGTCTACGAAGCAATACCAGAGCTACTCATCTTTAGTAGATCAGTTCACATTTGACTGGGACCTACTCGTCCGGGCACTGCTTTAGTGGCAGTGGCGAGCTCCTGGAGAAAGTTATTTCTTATTTTTGCTTCGTTTCTAGAGTTTACAAGCTCATGCTTGTTCTAGTTGATAAGAAATAGCCTCGGGTAGCCACAGTCTTCTTCCTACTTACTTCAGTGTTTTATGTTTCAGTTGCTGCTTCGGTCAATGTAATATCCCAGAGAGGATGCAGTAGATAATGAAACGTTATTTCGCTTACAAACAATGCTGAACAAAACGATTAGCACGCACAATAAATATGCTAATTACTTTGCAAAGTGCTGCGTATATGACGGCCCAAAAATTTCATTAAGGCCGTGAGCACGAAAAAAGTACCACAAGGAAAGCAGGTAGTGTAACAAAGGCTTTTTTCACATTGAAACTACGAGTATTTTTCAAGGAGAGCTTTTTGAAGTGGGTAAGCGCTTATTCCCATTTTTGCTTAGCATCAACACTTTTATAAATGTCTACTGCTTGAATATATCTGTCTGTGATATTTGCTGTATGTAAAGGTAAAGTGTAAACAACACGAAAAGAAGAGATAAAAAATCAATGTTGTGATGCAGCATGAAAAAATAGAAGTTGATGCGTTGTTTTCGTCAATACGCACATACGACGTAGATTTCAGGTGCGGACTTTGATTCTGAGAAGAGGAAGAGACATGAAGACTCAGCAAGTGCCAGTTTTATTCGTATGGTACGTGGTATTTGGTGTATAATATGTACATATTATAACAATCTTGAACTACTTGAGATGGAGATGATATTCTTTATTTCTTGTGAGGGTGCAGTATATGGTAGGGCATTATTCGAATGAGAATGGTCATGGTGAAGTGTATGGCGATTGTCGGGATGCAATGGAGCGAAACATGGGGCGAAATTATTGGATGTTATGAGATCGAAGGGCATCATTCATCATTGCCCAAGAGGATCTACTCCAGCTACTAATACTTCTGTACTACAACCAAGCTTGGGGCAAATACTTTTTCTCAAAATGCAAAATACAAAATGAAAATGCTTATGAAGCTTCAAAATACAAAATGCAAAAATACATTCTG